>OY747713.1:12399320-12496820 GCA_963556495.2 Valencia hispanica | reverse complement strand
TAGTGCTTAATGTTGTTTATTTACAGATCTATTTTAGTCTGGTTGTTGCTATAGTTGCTAAAAACAATGCTGTAAAGTAATATTTCAGGTTAAAACACAATGAGAGCAAATCAATAAATAAGATGCACAAATTAAAACCCCAGCTTTAAAGTTTTCTTTCCAGAAAATAAAATTCTGAGGTGTTATTTTGGCAAAAATTCCATTTCATTTATTATAAATGTTCTTTTTTTTAACTCGTTTTTACTTAGATTTAAAGATGCGATGGAGGTTGTGGATTTAGAGATTCTGTAATCCTACCCGTCAGCGCTCAGACCAGACAGAAGCGTTCCCAGACGCTCAACTGGTCTCTGTCTGGGAACTTCATGTCCAAGGGGAGGCGGGGCAACGTCTACCACCTGAAAAAAAAAAATACGTTTAAACGTTCAGATAAGAAGCGGCAGACTGGGAAAGCAAAATCAAAAAATAATGACATGAAAACCAAAATGCGCAGGATAGCAGGGTTCACACACACAAATGTAAGTACAAATATGCACAATTTACTTGGGATGTCCCGATCAGCATTTTGGGCCTCTGATCCTGATCCGATCTTTTAACCTCAAATCCGATCCGATTTCGAGTCCCGATCCGATATTTTGACTTTAGTATTGAAATTTATAAAACTTAAATATATTTTTAGCAAGTAACTCAACTTAACTTCTTTGTAAGACTAATTTCATCAATAAGCATTACCATTATTGTTGTAAATCCCATGGAATCAAAATATTACAGAGAATTGAAGGTCAACTTCAGTTTAATATTTCAGACAAAAGTAAAAAGCAAAACACTTACTTGGTACAGCATTATGTAAAAAAAAATTTTTTTTTTAAGTTTTTCCGGCTGGCTATCTATAGTTTTGAGTAAATATGTGTTAGAAAGCCCACATTGTCCTAAGTTTGTAGGTTGCAGTAGGCTATTATTATTGGTATTTTCACTATAAGCTGAAATATCCTATGGTCCGGAACTCAGGATAGATTTCCGACGCTACATGAACGCACCACAGGTGCTTTTCGGAGTCTGCCTTTTTCCCTCCTCAACACTGTGGGAGCGACAGAAGTTTTTCTCTGTTTATTTCACTTTTTTGTTGCGTGTAAATGCCTGAAGGTGAGTTTCTATGCCTTTATTATATAGTTTAAAGTACGGTCAAGCATATTTGTTTAAGTTTATCATTTTTAGAACTGTGTTTAATCTGCTATGCTCATTTGTGGTAATTAAGAGTCATTGCTTGCACAGCTATGGAGGTTTGAATTATTACGCAATCTTCGTCAAAGGTTATTAGGAGGTGCTTTCGTAAAAATCGGCACGACTCGTCAGCTAATATAGCCGATCTCCGATCACTGAAAAATGTGAAAATATCGGCCCGGTCCGATTTTTAGATCGGGATCGGGACATCCCTACAATTTACTGCTGCTGTTATTTTGTTTGTGTCTTGTGGCCATCAGTCTCAAACACTTTGGCCAACTGAGTCTTTAAAGGGGTTTATAAACAAAGGTGTAGTGGATTAGATAACTGTAGCAAATGCATTTCGAAACTGTCAAATATTTCACGTCTTCTTTTTACTTTAGCATTTTTTATTTTAAGTTGTCACTCAGCATGTTTTCCTCTTACTTTAAACAGCAAATAATTTTTTTCCATACTTAGACATTAAGGAGGGCAAAATAAACTACTGCATGTGATAAAAGAGGTATTTAAATGGAGATCTAACCTTTGAGGGAATATAAACTTTGTCCAGTTCCTCCTTCCTTTCCGATCCAACTACAGAATACATCCTTACAGTAACCTGCGGAGAGAACAGAAAAGATTAAGTCATGATGCAAGGTGTAATCTAAAAAAAACTAATCACCAAACTTAAAAAAAAAATTATTTTTAAATGGATCAAAATTCAAACTGCTTTCAGAGAATTGTTATCTTTTTTACAACTTTTAATACAAAACAAAGCATTAAACCGGTTGCCCCATTACGCTCTCAGAGCGACACATTTAGATGTTTTTGTTTTTGTACACCACAGCTCATCCAATGGGTTTTAGCTTTTGTTTCCAAACTTTTCCGAATTATTTTCCAGATTTCCAAATCTTCATGACATATTTTTACACAAAACTTTGCAGGTAAACATGTATTAATAGATGTACGGATGCAAGAAATGATGGTTGGATCACCGGACGAATGTAGTGGGCAGTGGGCGATATAAACGGCGTAAGGTAGAGATAATTTAAATTGAGGCAATGGTAGAGACTTTGTACCGGTCTACCACGATTGCACACATTGATGATGTCATCAAGCTGCGCCTACGTACTTTGTACCAGATACGCAAGGAGGATAAATACTGATGTTCAATGTTTGTATTTAAACTAGATATTGTAAGTTTTAAAACTTGTTGTTTTCTATTTAACGGGATCGAAACCTGTTGAACCTGAAGCGTTTTTAGTTCAAATATGTGCAACTTTATTTTTATGCGATATTACATTTATAAATAAGTAATCAGGAAAGCAGAAAGAAATGTTTCTCTTTTTACATTTTGCACTTCTGTTCAATCAATTGTGAATTTTGTGTTTTCATAACATTTAGTTTGTATTTTTTTTAAAATATCTTCATCTTTATTAATGTTATGAGAATTTTTGTGTTGCGTGTTTCAGAAAGAGGCATTTTGCACAGTAAACGTTCTTTAAACGGCATTCGATGCTTTTTTGAAGTCATTGTTCTGCTGGTATGTGAAAATGTTCAAAAAGAGACATTTTGACGTATAGAAGAAAATAATATATTGCAATAAATATCGGTGCCGCACATCCTTCAGATTATATCGCATTGTATATTTGAAGACCTAACGCCCAGCCCTACATACACGGATGAATAAATAGATGGACAGAGAGGTAAATGTCAGAAGCTTCCTTCTCTTTGTAATTTATTGCACATTTAATTGAAAGACGATTTGACGGACGTGCAGCGATGAGGCGTACCTTGGTTCCAGGTTTGAGTCCGCTGAGCTGTGGGGGTGTGACGTGAGTGTTATGATGCAGTGCTTTGTGTTCTGCACGTTCTCTGACATACAGGAAGTGAAGACGACACTTATCACAGCTGAGCATCTGTTTCTTCTGTAAAAACAAAACAGAAATTATTATTTCACAGCAACAGATCTCAGGTTTGGGTTTTTTCCAGAGTTGATCTGCCGCGGCTCAGGCCGTACCTGATGGCGGGCAAAGTGCTGCTGGTAGCAGGTGTTACTGTGCAGAACCCTGAGGCAGTACCGACACAGAAGGTCTCTGGTGTCCGAGTGAGCCTCTCTAAAGTGAGACCAGACGTCGGAGTAGAAGGACGACCGAAACTCACACACCTGCAGAGAGAGAGCAGAGCTTTAGCGACGGGCAATGTGGAGGTGGATGAGATGGAGGCTGCAATGTGGAGGCGGACCTGGCAGGCGTAGGGCATCTCTCCTGGTTTGTGGATGCTCTTCATGTGACAGAGGAGGGCGGGCTCATTGTCAAACGCCAGCTCACAGATCTTACACATCGCTGCAACAGCAAACAAATCATCACTAAGCAGCAAAAAGGAGTCTTAACACTTTCACACAGCCGGGTAGAAAACAGTTCGTTTTTCAACCCGTTTGCCTATTTTGATTTTTTGGGATCTGCTCTTAATTAACGTACCAAACCAGCACCTTAAGAGATTGGATAATGTCTACTGTGTTTTATAACTGGCTCTGGGAATCATCACCGTTTTCTACATGCTGCTGCTATCTTTGTATCAGGGTAAAAGGTCTAATTTACTGAGAAACCGTTTAAAACTCGCTCCGAGTAGGACATGTATGCTGCACTCGATGCTGTTGTCCCACGCACAGTTGCCTACATTGGCCAAAAAAAGGAAGCTGAGCGGAAAAAGAGTGAATCAGAGAAAGTCGTGGTATCTATGTAGAAGTGTATACTGGCCACGCCCACCTTGGCTGGCCAACGCCCACGGGAAGGTGGAAGCTAACCGTTAGCAACTCACCTGGTGGAAGCTAACCGTTAGCAACTCGGCTAGTAGAAGCTAACCGTTAGCAACTCGGCTAGTAGAAGCTAACCGTTAGCAACTCGGCTAGTAGAACCTAATCGTTAGCAACTCGGCTAGTAAAAGATAAACATTAGCAACTCTGATAGTGGAAGTTAAACGTTAGCAACTCGGCTGGTGGAAGCTAACCGTTAGCAACTCCGCTGGTGGAAGCTAACCGTTAGCAACTCCGCTGGTGGAAGCTAACCGTTAGCAACTCCGCTGGTGGAAGCTAACCGTTAGCAACTCCGCTGGTGGAAGCTAACCGTTAGCAACTCCGCTGGTGGAAGCTAACCGTTAGCAACTCCGCTGGTGGAAGCTAACTGTTAGCAACTCCGCTGGTGGATACTAAACTGGGTTAAACATGCAAGTCAAACATTAGCCCCAACTATGGATGGATGTAGAAAACAGACCTGCTGGTTCATTCTGGCTGTGGACATCTTTCATGTGGCACTGCAAGCTGAACGCCGACGGGAAGTGACGGAAACAGCTGGGACAGATGGACACGGTCTCAGCAGGTCCATCTTCCTGGGACAACGTGGACACGTGCTGCTGCATGTGATCCATCAACCTGAAACATACACAGCAAAACAGTGAGAATTAATGTGTTTAGGGCTGCCTTTGAGTAACCTTTCAATGTGTCATATGTTCTGTGTGTGTTTTATGCTTTATTGCTGTTTTTACTCTATCCTAGGGCTGGACGATATACAGTGAGGAACACAAGTATTTGAACACCATGTGATTATGCAAATTCTCCCACTTAGAAATCATGGAGGGGTCTGAAATTCACATTGTAGGTGTATTTCCACTATGAGAAACAGCAAGTAAAAAGATAATAATTTCAAGAAATTACATTGTCTGATTTTTAAAGAATGTATTTGTATTTTATCGCTGCACATTAGGCCTGGGCGATATGGCCTAAAAATAAAATCTTAGATTTAAAAAAAATTTGATTTTTTTCCAGATTTTTGGGAAAGTATGACATTTGGAGGGAAATACGCCACAAATCCCACGCATTGTTAATGAAATGCACCGTTAAACGCATATAAGGTTGCATAGTCCGACTGGACCACGTGTCAGTTGTTGCCGAATAAAAGGACAGCTCCTCCAGTTCTCTGCTGACTTCTCGTGTGCCAAGGAGACTTCACTGAAGTACTTGCGGCTGTGTAGCTCATATCTGGGGTCTACGGTTTTAATCAAATTAATAAACCCTGTCTTCTCCATGGTATATATGGGTACCGTGTAGGCATGGGCCAGTATGAGATTCTGACGGTATAACTGTAGGCAAAAATATCACGGTTTCACGGTATTATGATTACAGCTCTAAAAGGTGTATTTTGAATGCCTGCATTTTTTTTAAGGCAAAAAAAACTTTTTAGTGAGGCAGACATGGTAACTAACTAGCATGCGAAGATAAATCATCATTAGCATGCAAGTTACCATATCTGCCTCAATAAATAAAAAAATACTAAAGATAGAGATGAAGAAAAGATAAGATATAGTAGTTAAGGTAACAAGCTCATTTCACTAATGTCAGACGCTAATACGCTCGTTTATTTCAAGACAGCATTAACTTTACCTTGAATTTAGCATACAACGATGGGTGGTGCTCCCGAACATGCGCGATCATATTCGACGTATTGCCTCCTCGGGCTGCCACTGTTCTCAAGCACGTTTTGTACCTCGGGCGATCTTCTTCTTCCAAGCCGTGAACGTCTGGCTTTTTACGGTAGCCGAAGTATTTCCAAACATCCGCTTAGAGACGGTGGAAAAAGTTCTGGGGGCTCGCCTCCTTCAGCCATCACACAGCCTGCAGAGCTGCCTGTTTGTCACTCACAACAAACGCAGGTGTGCGGGAGGGGAGGGGCGCTTTACGCTGCAGCTTCACACAGCATGAGGGATGTTTACTTTCTCCCTGACGAGACATCACATAAAAAATTAAAAATAAACGCTCATACCGCAGGGACGGTATGACGAAAATTTTTAGTGGTTTTGAAACCTTGACTTTTTCATACCGCGGTATACCTTGAAACAGGTAACCGGCCCATGCCTAGTACCGTGTCTTTGGCTATGTGCAGTTTTATTGTTGTGCTCCTCCTCTCAGGTGAGATTGGTGCAGCCACTCCCCCCGACTGTCTGATCTGTAAATCTCAGTACAAACTCATCACAGAGCTGCAAGGCCACGTCTGTGTAAGACCAGTAATAAAGTCACTACACACACCGCTTCGGCGATTGACCTCCACCATGCCCCTCTTCTGTCATATGCGGTGCCTTGTGCAAAGGATTCGGCTAAAGTTTGCTGTTTGTTAGCTAAGGTTTGTCAGTCACTGCGGTCTTCTTTAGTCTCGGACAGACTGGCATTTTTCAGATTCGGCTGGATGCATCTGTTTCAGGTGTTGGAATAGGTTTGTGTTGCTGTCTGTCGAAGCAAACTCATACCAGTTCCAAACAACAAATGATTTTATTCCTTTCTTGGGAGCAAACTTCCCCCTCTCACCGGTAGCCATGTTGCCGCTTGCTGTTTCATGTGTGCTACGATGCAGTTGTTGTTGTCGCTTGCCATACTGCTATCTGAAACCAACTCTATGGAAGCTCCGGGGAGCCAAAAAATGCGCCATTACACAAAAACTCGATTTCCTTTTTTTTTTTAATCGCCCGCAACTAAAACATTTTTATTAATTCAATCAATTTTTTGCCCAGGCCTACTGCACATAAGTATTTGAACACCTGGCAATCAGCAAGAATTCTGGCTCTCAAAGACCTGTTACTCTGCCTTTAAAAAGTCCACCTCTACTCCACTTATCAATCTAAATTAGATCTGTTCAACCAGGCCTTCCCTCCTTGGTGTGTTTCAACTTTTTGCCAAAAAAAAAAAACTTTTCCCTCTACTACCGTTTTATTTTGTTGCATTTTTCTTATTTCTGATGTTGGTTATTTTGACAATACGTTTTCTTCTGATAAATTATTTTCATGTATGTTTGGGGGGCCGGAGGTCCTCCATGTTAACGGGTTTTGCCCAGTTTTTACCTATGCTGTACTGCACATAGCTCCATCTGTGAAAGGCGCTCTATAAATTTTACTTACCCACTTACTAGGGATGTGTATTGGCAAGAATCTGATGATTCGATATGTATCACAACACACGGGGGGACGATAGGATATATCGCGATACTATGAGTAAGACCACATATTGTGATTTTTAAAAACAAATTTTAACTGTAGAAAAACCTTTACAGTAACACTTCAACCTGTTTCATACTTTAACACATCCAGTTTTATTACTAGATCTAGTTGATCCACTGGAATGAAGAAGGTGAAAACAGCGACAAACTACCTGTTATACTTTTACTAAAAAAATTACTGTCATCATTAATGGTTCCATTTAAATTCTAAAAAAAATCTAATAAAAATCGATACACTGCTTCTGAATATCGATACAATATCGCGATATATCACGTATCAATATTTTTTTTTACAGCCCAACTACTTACAAACGAAACATTCACTTGTTTTCACTGAGGTACAAACATTCCTTTCATGTTTTCCTGATTCTGTCCGTAAATAGTTTATAGAAAATTCTGTTATCCAAATCACCCAACGTTGTAATATTACAGCAACTTTTATAAAACCTTACATTAAAAACAAAAAAACCATGAAAACATATTTTCTTTTTTTTCCCATGCTTTTTGTGTATGGGACATACAACACTTAAAGGGAACGCTACAGCTTCCTTCATGCCTTCATGTGTTGCAACGTCTGTTTGAATCTCACCCGATGTTGTTGCCGAGCTCCGCGGAGCAGTGGATGCAGTGGAAGGTTCGCCTGGACTTCTCGTCCAGCAGGTTGTCCTTATCTGCGCCACTTCCAGGGGCACGACCATAAAAGAAATCCTCCACCATTATCACCAGTTTACTAGGAGGGTAGTCAGCTGGTACGAACTTCTCCGGCAGCGGGGGGGTGAGGGTGCGCGACGTAGGGCTGCTGTGCTCGTCCGAGTGGACGTCGGCGGAATATCTGCGAATTCTCCGAGGCGGCGTGATAACTTTAGCCTTAAGGAGACAAAATGAGGGTAGGGACATTATAGGGATTTCTATGCTTCTTTCAGCACAGTTACAGTGGGGATCGAAAGTTTGGGCACCTCAGGTAAACATTTGTAATAATGTGCATAAAGAAGCCAAGGAAAGATGGAAACGTCTCCAAAAGGCATTCAATTACAGATGAGACATTCTTATAATGTGTCAAAAAAGTTAGATTTTATTTTCATCATTTACACTTTCAAAATAACAGAAAACAAAATAATGGCGTCTGCAAAAGTTTGGGCACCCCGCAGAGTTAATACCTTGTACCGCCCCCTTTGGCAAGTATCACAGCCTGTAACCGTTTTTTGTAGCCAGCCAAGAGTCTTTCAATTCTTGTTTGAGGTATCTTCGCCCATTCTTCCTTACAAAAGTGTTCCAGTTCTTTGAGATTTCTAGGCCGTCTGTCACGCACTGCTCGTTTAAGGTCTATCCATAGATTTTCAATAATGTTGAGGTCAGGAGATTGTGAAGGCAAAACCTTAATTTTAAGCCTCTTGATGTAATCCATCGTGGATTTTGAGGTGTGTTTAGGATCATTATCCATTTGTAAAAGCCATCCTCTCTTCAACTTCAGCTTTTTTGCAGATGGCATCAAGTTGCCGTCCACAATTTGCTGAAATGTAATAGAATCCATCTTTCCTTCAACTCGTGGAATGAATTATTCCGGCCGAAAAGTTCTATTTTAACCTCATCAGTCCACAGAACTTTTTTCCAAAATGCATCAGGCTTGTCTATATGTTCATTTGCAAACTTCAAACGCTGATTTTTGGGATGAGGACGTAGAAGAGGTTTTCTTCTAGTTAATCTTCCATGAAGACCATATTTGTAAAAGTATCTCTTTATAGTGTAATAGCGTACCACAACTCCAGTGTCCAGATCTTTCTGGAGGGATCGTGCAGTCAAACGTGGGTTTTGACTTACTTTTCTCACAATCCTGCGAACCTGTTCTGTCGGACATTTTTCTTGGTCTTCCAGATCTGGCTTTAACTTCCACTGTTCCTGATGACTGCCACTTCTTAATTACATTCCGAACAGAGGATATTGGCATCTGAAAACACTTTGCTATCTTCTTATAGCCTTCTCCTGCTTTGTGAGAGTCAACCATTTTCCGTTTCAGGGTTCTAGACAACTGCTTAGAGGAACCCATGGTGCTGATTGTTGGGGCAAGGTCAGATGAGTCTGGGCATTTAAAGCCTTTGAGATTGACATCACCTGGTCTCTCCAAACGATGACTGAACAATCCATGCCACTGTCTGGTCTCAGCTGTCCAAAGGGGGCGGTACAAGGTATCAACTCTGCGGGGTGCCCAAACTTTTGCAGACGCCATTATTTTGTTTTCTGTTATTTTGAAAGTGTAAATGATGAAAATTAAATCTAACTTTTTTGACACATTATAAGAATGTCTCATCTGTAATTTAATGCCTTTTGGAGACGTTTCCATCTTTCCTTGGCTTCTTTATGCACATTAATACAAATGTTTACCTGAAGTGCCCAAACTTTCGATCCCCACTGTAGGCGCAAAAAGTTCAGAAACCAGCTTCACATAAATAATTTAGGGTAAAAAAAAGCAAAATCAAGATTTCCAAAAATTAAAGGGTATTTAATATTGGAGTTAAAACTCACAGGAGAGACAACTGGTTTATTCTGCGACTCCTTGTTGAGAATCTGAGGTTCGCTGCGGAGTTTAAAGGCCTTCCTTCGTTCTCTGGCTCTTCTGCGGCGTTTAATCCTCTGCTTTCTCAGATTTAACAAACCTTCAGTAATTTCAGGGCTGCACATCTGAAGGAGCAGAAGGAGGAGACATGTTATTTGTTAGGATTATATATATATATATATATATATATATATATATATATATATATATATATATATATATGTGTGTGTGTGTGTGTGTGTGTGTGTGTGTGTGTGTAGTGACTTTATTACTGGACTTACACAGACGTGGCCTCGCAGCTCTGTGATGAGTTTGTACTGAGATTTACAGATCAGACAGTCGGGGGGAGTGGCTGCACCAATCTCACCTGAGAGGAGGAGCACAACAATAAAACTGAGTCTTGTGTTCATCTCAGTCATTAAGCTAGAGAACAGAGCTACCTAATGGAAGATGGGGCTTCATTTACATACTCCGATGTAATGAAACAGACTCGGTCCTGGAGAAAACAGCCTTAACTGCAGGATAGCCATGCAAGAAAGGTAAGATTTTTAAGAAAAAGTGCCTTGCAAAGGTTTTCACAGCCCTTGAACGTTTCCACAATTTCCCAGGCGATATGCACAGACTTCAATGAATTTTATTTGAGATTTTACGTGAAAAGTGGGAAGAAAATTAAACAAGGCTCCGTTTTTAAACAAAAGGTATTTAGTCCCCTTTATTCTGATGCCCCCAAATAAAATCCAGTACAATTAATTTCCATCAGCGGTCACAGAATTAGTAAAACGAATCCACGTGTTATATTTAATCTCAAAGCACAGACAGGGTATGAAGCATTGAACATCTCACTGTTTAATACAGCATCGGAACACGGAAAGAGTAGGCCACAGCTGCACACATACCAAGACACGGTCGAAAAAAAAGAAAGAAAAAAGAGCTGTTCACCAAAGCGCTCCATCCAATCGTTCCATCTCCACATGTGCTAATCTGGTAGGTATGCACCCCGAAAGATAGTAGCTGGAACCAAAGATGGTTCAACTACGTATTGACTCAAAAGGGGCAGAATATAAATAAATGCCTGCCACACTTTTCAGATTTTTATTAGGGCTGTCAAAATTAACGCGTCAACGCAGGTCAATTGATTTGTAGAATTAACGCGTTAACGTACGCACAGGATGACCCGCCCCGTTTGCCCGACAATTCTACCCCGCGCAGCGTTCGGTGCTCGTCACGTAGACAGCATGGCGGACCCGAAATGCATCCACGGTTCCACATGAACGTCTCTTGTCAGTCGCACGCCGTATAGAGGGATTACCGGCCTACGTCACGCCCTGCTTCGCCGCGTGTTGATCACGCCTTGTTGTGCTGTTGGTTGCACAAATCGCTTTGATAAAAACATAAATATGTGCAAGTTCTGTAGAATCCTATGGATTCGCACCCATTTCAAGGCAAACAAAAGACGTCTTTGGTTGCAAGATATAAGAAGCGATTGGTACGAGCAGGTGATTAAAAATACAACAATCTACAGTAGGGCTGGGCGATATGGCCTCAAATCTATATTGCGATATATTCTAAAGCATGTGCGGTAACGATATCTATTGCGATATATTCTTTTCTTTATATATGTCAAAATGACAGTTTATGAACATTCTCACTTTTCAGATACATTGCAGCAGAACAACTTCAAAACGGTTTAGAATGCCATTTATATAGAACGCATTGTGCAAAACGCATTTAAAAAATATTCAAATCTTTTTTCCACAAAACGCAACACAAAAATTCTCACAACATAAAGATGAAGATATTTTAAATAAATAAATAAATAAAAGCTAAATGTTATTTTTTTTTAAACACACAAAGTTAAAAATTGTCCGCTTTCCTGGTTACTTATTTATAAATTTAATATTGCACAAAAGTAAAGCTGCACATATTTGAATTAAAAATGCTTCAAGTTCAACAAGTTTATTTTCCGTTTACTGGAAAACAAATTTTTTTTTAACTTGCAACATGTACTGTAAAGACGAACACTGAACATCAGTATTTATCCTCCTTGATGACATCAAAATGAGCAATGGTGGTAGGCCGGTGTAGTCAAAACCTCTACGTTTGGCTACATTTATATAATTTCTACCTTATACCTTTTATATCGCCCACCACTAATCTACAGTGATCCTCCTTGGCTAACAAACAAGCCAACGTCGCTAGCCAACACTACAACTGCAAGATAACCGCAAATAACAACAATGAGAACCGGAGCTATGAAAATGGCCGGTGTATCCACTGTGTTGATAAACAAATAATCCCTCTATTATAAACTTTGCATTCAGAAAAGGTTAACCAGTGAGTTCACCTTAGAAAAAGATGAATAGGTTAAAAGAGCCTCGTGTGAATGTGATGGAGGAATTCAAAGCTCCATGCATCTCTCCTGTACTTACTTAAATATTTTTTTTAAAAGAACAACAGCTTCCAGTTTTGTCCTTTATTTACACTGGAAGTTGTACTTTTTCCAGCCATATATATATATATATATATATATATATATATATATATATATATATATATATATATATATATATATATATATATATATATATATATATATATATATATATATATAAAAAACTTCACTCTTTAACTGCTGTTGGCTCATCACTATCACTGCTCAGTGCAAAATCCCATTGTGTATTGTATATTTATGTGCAGTTCCTTTCGTAAACTCATTTTTTTTATTTTATTCTACTTATTTCATCTTCCACCAGTGTTACATTGCTGTCTGTCTTTTACCTATGAACCGTATTCCTTTATTTGTTATGTATGCTGCCATAGCATGTGAATCCCCCCCGTGGGATCAATAAAGTATTTCTTCTTCTATTTAGGAATGTTAATTAATCGTGATTAATCATAATTAATTCACAGCTCCCCTGTGAATAATTAGATGAATAATTGTTATAGTTTGACATCTCTAATTTTTATTTGTAAAAACAATCAAACATGTAATTGCCGTTCATATTTATATTTAGGTGCAACTTGGTTGAGGTTCATTACATAAAATCCCAACAAAATATGAGTAAAAATTGAAGTTTGTAACATAGCAAAATGTGAAAAAGCTCAGGGGGATGAAGAACTTTTGTAAAACAAAGTGCAGCTCAGCCAGCAGTTCATTAACTGACTAATAACATCTGAGTGAAATCAGCCAGGGATAGGAACAGATTAACAATGCACAGGGAGAAATCTAGTGAAAACACAAAGACACAAAGCTCCTGATGAAGCAGCAGTCACGTTAAGGGGGCTACAGCATCAATCTAACCTTTTCGTAGAAGCTTGTCAGGCGCTGCGATTCTGCTCGGACGAGGTTTGTTCTGTGACTTCTTTGGTTTCTGGGTTTCGGCAGAGGTTATTTTTTTTTCTGCCATCTGAGAACTGGAGTTCAGGTTCACGCTGTGGTCATTCAGAACCTTCTTGGCCGCCTCGCCCGAAACAACACCTGCACCAAAAAAAGACAGTCCGCTTTAGGCTAAAAAAACAACAACAACCAGGCGTGTCCAGACGTGAAGCCGGCTGTGGTTAGTACCTGTGATAATGGGGATTGGCTCGGGTGCAGGTGGAAATGAAGCGACGGGAGGAGGAGGCGGAGCCGAGGAGGTGGAGGAGGCGGTCAGAGAGGCTGTGGTGGTGATGTAGCGAGTCCCCGAGGGGCTGTGGAGGGTCAGGGTGATGGGGATCTGGATTGTGGTGAAGCCACTAGCTGAACCTTCAGGATGAGACTGCAGCCTCAGTTCTGCACCGCCACCTGTAGGACAGACAGAAAACTACTGATGAGCGATGGGAGCTGAACTGCATGTCTAAAGTCTAGTTTATGCTTCTCCGTCAGCGGAGGTACGCAGCGCCATTATCAGTCGGGGAAAGGGCTCTCCGTCACTCACGCAAGGACGGACGGAGTAGAGCCCAATTTTTCAACTATCCGTCGAACTCAACTGAGAACGCACGTCTGTGATTGGTCAGCCCCAGATGGTTTCACCAGAATGGTGCTCTATAGTCAATGTAATTAGTAGCCAATGCAGCTTTTGGCCACTAGATGCTTCGTATTGCAAATCCAGTTTATCTAATATGGTCTTTTGGTGATTTTGAACACCAGGGAGGCGTAGAGATAGGGATGTAAGAAAATATCGATACACCGATATATCGCGATATTTTATTTCTCGATATTGTATCGATATTCAAAACAAAAACATCGTTTTTTTAAGGATTTGGATGGAACCATTAATGATAACAGTAATTTTTGCAGTAAAATTAAAAGTATAACTGGTAGTTTTGTGGCTGTTTTCACCTTCTTCATTCCAGTGGATCAACAAGATCTAGTAATAAAACTGAATGTGTTAAAGTATGAAACAGGTTGGAGTGTTTAGACTAATGCTGTGACAGTTTTCCTACAGTTAAATTCAGTTTTAAAAATCACAATATATAGTCTTACTCATAGCATCGCGATATATTGTATCGTCTCCAATGTATCGCGATACATATCGCATCGCCAGATTTTTGCCAATACACATCCCTACGTAGAGAGCAACAAAAACAGACCCGTGTTTGTTTGTTTGTTTACATGTGTTTTTAGAGTATTCAATGAGCTGCACTTCTAGTAAAAAGCTTTCCAGCTCAACCAGAACTCGCTCTCTGTCTGCCATTGCTTCTTAGATGGATATGTGTGTGTGTGTGTGTGTGTGTGTACAAGCCGAAGTAAATAAACTGTTGTTGACCAGAGACGTGACTGCAATGGTAAGCAGACCGGTCAGAAAAGGTCTGCACCCCCTGCTGTCCTGGAGGGGAACCGTTCGCAACAACGGAGAAAACGTCTCCGTCAATACGTTTGAGTGGAAACTTGCTGATGGAGAAGTATAAACTAGGCCTAATTCATAAGATGATAAGTTAATAGACTTCTCCAACAAAACGATGATTCCTGAAGCATGCTCATGCTTTTCCAAAACAGATTTAAAAAACCAGCAGCTAGTGCCATTTGGGGATTTTTCTGTAACAGATTTTCAACATTAGACAACACTTTGAGAACTTAAAGCGTTTTCTTGAGAACATCCGATGAAAAAGGCTCGGACTGACCTCCGGGTGGCAGATGGATTGGTTGACCGTTGACTGTGAAGCCCAAAGTAGATCCTGCAAGCTGAAAACACGGAGCCGTTTCATTACAACAACTTGCAGCTGAACATAAACGCAAAGTACAGATAGAAGAAATGACCAGTGACATAATTATGCAAAGATCTAATTACCTTCGCGTCCTTGCTGGGAGCGGTCACTGGTTGAGATGGGATGGGAATGATCCTGACTGGTTCAGGGCTTCCATCCACCTCGTGATTTGTCACACTGGCTGACGTATGCACCGCTGCAAACGCAAAGAAAGAAAAAGAAAAAAAACAGCCCAGAAATATTTATTATCGTAAACAAGACCAGATTCATCATGGGTAGAAAAAGATGTGTGACTTTCCACGGAAAAGAAGGCAACCCTACACGAGAACAGTTCTGTAAAACAAAATGTTAATACAAACTTTTCATGGATGACTCTTTGAACTCTAACCTTCATCCATTCTCTGCTCCTTTTCTTTATGCTTCACTGGTGTTGGCGAGAGGTTTCCCAGCTGCTGCTCCTCACACTCCATCAGATGATCAGCAGCAGCACCTCCTGCTGCGGTCTCCACCTCCATCATCATCCACTCCTCGCATGCAAGGAAAACAACATGCAAAACATTTATTATATAATGAATGCAAAAACAATTAAAAGAAAGCAACTGTGTAAAATACTGTATTATCAGCTGAAAACTCTCTTAAAGAGCAGAAAAGTACAAATTAAACAGGATTATGTTTTGTTTTTTTGTTTTTAAAAAATAAAAGTCAAGTGTGCAAAGCAAGGGTGGCCAAAACTGGTCCCTAGAAAGCACGGCCCTGCATGTTTTAGATGTTTCTCTGATTGTACACACCTAATAGAAACAAATGGGAACTTTATGACAGGCTGAAGAGATAATTCAACTATTTGATTCATCTAAAATTAGCAGGACAAGAGCTTGGAAGTGTCCACCTCTGATCTAAAGCCGTGTCAAAAACATTGCATTCCCCCGTCTTCTGTTCAGTGTTTAGAGGAAAAACTCTAAAGACTGAACATCCTTGTTGTTTGTGAAGTTTAAATTCTGAAAACACATTCACTCCGGCTTGATGCTTCAAACCCCATAGCTTAATATCCTGCTGTGACTGTATCCGTCCTCTAAACTCATTATACAGTCCCAGAGTGACCACAATGAAAGACTGATTAACGCCAAAATTAACAACTGTTGTTGTCAAATTGTCGCCGTTATTGCAGCACAACAATCAGAAAGGATTGATTTGGTGCAATATTTTCCGCACTATTATATTTCAGGGCATTCTGGTTCTACTTACAAATAAGATACGTAGTAAACTGAATGAACTTTTTCATACTCTTGATGCCCAAACCTAATATATAATTTATTGACCAGGATGCTTAAGTTAGGAGGTAAAAACTGACTCTAGCATCTCATTAATAAACATAGCAACCGTCTCTGTTCCTAATATTGTGAAGCCCTGATTTAGACCTGCATCTGTTTATATCGCACACAAAGATCCTTCTGTGCGAATAAAAAAAAATATATATATATATATATGGCCGAAGATTCAACCGTGTTACCAAACCTTTATACCAGTGGCGCTCCTTCCTACAGGCGACATAGGCGCTTGCCTAGGGTGCCATCTAGTGAGGGGCGCCACATATGCGGCGAGAAAAATAAATAAATGTCTATTTATTTTTTTCATCCCTCTATCTATAACAATACTTTGACATAAAAATAAATTATACTTAAATAAAAATAAATGACAATTCTGAAGTGACCTTTAGCTGTCATAAGTCAGGGTCACAACAGTGAATATAGAATATAGTAGAATATATTATTCTTATTCTTTTATTATTTGTTTATTTTGTGTATTATATTTTGTTTATATAGTGTATTTATGTGAATCCCATTTTACAGCATATAATTTTGCACACAATGTTTTATTGTTAATTTATTTTTTGTTTTGATTCTTTAGTGTGCACTTTTTGTTCTCAGATGTTGCACTACTGTTCAAGTTAAGCGTTTTTTTGTGTATATTTATTTTTGAACAGCTTTATTCTTTTGCACATATTGTTATATTGTTATTGTTTTACTATCATTATCTAAATAAATGTTCAATTCTTTGGACATGACTTTATTTTTCGTGGGCAAGGGGCCCCATCAGTCAAGCTCACCTAGGGCACCAAATGGTCTAGGACCGCCACTGCTTTATAATAAAGTCATATTTATTTTATTTTTACTACACTTGAGAAAATAAACTTTATGGAGAACTGTCGCAAAATTCCTGTTATAGTTTACAGCTCTTATTTTTTCTCATGTTTCTTTCTGGCTCTTGGTTACTTTTATTCAAATCCTACAAGAAGTATCCAGCTGTAATCATGACACAACATGCTTCAATTTCATACCAACGTGTTTACCATCTCTCTTTCTCTTTATTTTATGTATTTATTTTAATGCGTTATGGAGATAAACATATAGACAAAAAATAAATTAAAAGCAACTTAAATATGCAAGAAGATTCTTACACCTTTAGTGTTTGAGAACCACGATAACGTCAGAAAAGCTGTAAGAAAACTCATGTTGGTAGAAATTATTTACTGGAGACATATAAGCCCAGCCTTTGTTTATTTCTTTTAGGATTTCTAGCTTAAGTTATTAGTTAGCAAAAAAAAAAGCTGCATAGATCTTTCCTCTGAAATCAACGCAAAAAGAAATAAATATAGTATTTACCAAATCATAACTAATCCAGCAGGAACCACACCTCAAGTATAAACCACAATAATAAATTTCACACCTAACATATGAACGGTATGAAGGCTGATAGCGCCGTGCTACAAATGCTATATTCGAATACTGTTGTACATGAGTTAGATTTGTAACTTTTTATCGCTCATTTGAATTTTACAAACTCGATATGAATCACATTTAGTACCTAATGCTGTTTAAAACTGTTGTTGCCGTGATGTTGACTTTTATTTGTACCAATGAAGTCGCCTACTGTCTCTTTAAGAGTTAGCTTTTCCATTAGCAAGACAAGCTAACCGACTTATGTACCGTTCAAAAACAGTTCAAAGATACTACCTCTGCATCACAGCCATAAAGCATGCTAAATGCTAAAAGTTAATGATTTTACACTTACTTTCGGTCTAATAATCCCGACGTGCGGTAATGAAACGCGCTGGTAATGCTGTGTTTTGCAGCAAACGCGAAGGGCTCTCCCTGCATGCACGGTCTTGCCCCCTCCTTCCTGAGCCAGTTCGGGACTGAGCTAACAGAGCTAACAACTAGCCGAGCAGCTAACTCTTTCACTTCATAAACTCTGCGTGATATACGTTTGATTAGGATACTTCACGTGGCACTTACCTTTTCGTCGCCTTTAATATGACAACTAAATGTTTATTCCATTAAAATTCAAACTATTAAACGTCTGGATTTTAAAAATGAAGAATGAATGTCTGATCTAAATAGAATTTCTCCTGTTAGCAGTTAGCACCGATAACACGTTTGAGACTGGTGTGTGTGTGTGTTGTGAGAGCGATGCCGTATCCCTCCGCCATCAGTGCGTTTGCTGCTGTGTCTTCATTGGTCGGTACTACGTTCGGACGGGGCGGAGTGATATGCGTCTGTAGGAATTCAGAAACCCAAAGATTTTCATTTAACAGTTGAAAATGTATTTATAAAATTATTTTTACTCTCTCTGTCATTTTCTCATTTATGTCAAACTATTATATTCAATAAGCCGTTGCTCAGTTCTTTCATTAAATGCTTTATGTTTGAAGGCTTAATGTATGCTATGCATGCTAACTGGGATTGGCGTGGATAGTTCCATAAAATCGTAACAAAATAGTTATAGATACAGCGATTCACTTATTGTGTTATTTGTGCTTCTCAGAATGCAACTAAACAGTTTAAACAATAACAAAACAGGGTAAAGTTAAACAATTTACGATATTATTAAGAGCTTCATGCTATGCATGCTAACAGGGATTAGCATGCATCTTATTGTCGCAAGGACATAACCGATCAGCAAAGACATCCAATAATTCCCTGATTGTATTTCAGTTTTTGAACTGTTCAGAATGCAACTAAGCTGTTTGAAAAATAATTAATATGCTAAAGTTGAACCATTTCTGCTTTTAGTAAAAGAAAGCATATGTGTGCTAACAGGGATTAGCTTGCAACTACTTTCTGTAACAAATACTACATCTAGTGATTCCTTAATTCCATTATATTTTATTTATATATTTTAAAATTCTTACAACACAACATAGCTGTTTTAATAAAAAAATAAAGATATTAATATTTAAAAGCTTTTAGTTTTAGTAAAAAACAGCTTTGTGTGTCATCTGCATACTAGCTGGGATTATCACAGAGCTTCTCTTTTAAAAAACCATTGCAAATAAACTAAGGTTCTAAATTTTGCTATTTGTAATTTTCCGAATATAATTGAGATGTTTAAACAATAACTGCAAAGATTGAAACATGACTGCTCATGGTTTTAATAAAAATATTGTCAACTGCTTGGTCCAGCTAATAAAAATTACTGGTGTTCAATATGACTGACTAAATTAAAATTGTATCTTCCTTTTTTAATGTTATTAACAAAAATAGAAGTTTAAGTAGACACTATGGCTGCAGAACACACAAACATTTCCTTCTAGCAGCATACAACAGCCCTGTGTTTAATGTACATGTTACAAGAAACTATTAGCTAAAACTAGTTAATCTGTAAAAAATAAAATAAAAAATAAAAATAAATATATATATATATACATTGGTTAAGTGGTAATACCTGTATTAAATCTTTGTTCTTTTACGATCCATTCCAATAATCTAATTTGAATTACTCTGAAACAAAACATTTTTAAAATCTTATTCAATTAAATATTGGAGAAGTGGGATGTTCAGATGTATGTCGAGTTAAACGTGGAAACAAAGGAACCACTGTTAGATCACTAAACATTTGTTAAACGCAAAAACAGTCATCTCTGCAGCCTGGAGAGGATTGTCAGGAAAAGGCCATTCAAAAAGGTTGGGGACCTTCACAAGGAGTTGACTGAGGCTGGAGTTGGTGCATCAAGAGCCACGACACAGAAGGATCTTGGACATGGGCTTCAAATATCGTATTCTTCTTGTCAAGCCGCTCCAGAACAACAAACAACGTCAGAAGCATCTTACCTGGGCTAAAGAAAAACAAGAACTGCACATTTTGCATCTCATTTGGAAAGCAAGGTCCCAGAGTCTGGAGGAAGAATGGAGAGGTACACAAACCAAGATGCTTGAAGTCCAGTGGGAAGTTTCCACAGTCTGTGTTGATTTGGGGAGCCAAGTCATCTTCTGGTGTTGGTCCACTGTGCTTTATTAGGTCTAGAGTCAAAGCAGACAAGTTTTATGGAGATGTTGACTTGATTTTCCAGCAGGACTTGGCACCTGCCAACACTGACAAACATACCAAAACCTGGTTCAATGACCGTTGGAATAACTGTGCTTGATTGGCCAGCAAACTCGCCTGACCTGAACCCTATAAGAGAATCTATTGAGCATTACCAAGAGAAAGACGAGAGACATATGAGACCGAACAATGTAGAAGAGCTGAAGGCCGCTATTGAAGCATCCAGGTCTCCAATAACACCTCAGCAGTGCCACAGGCTGATAGCATCCATGCCACGCCGCATTGAGGCAGTAATTGATGCAAAAGAGGCTCAAACCAAGTACTGAGTGCATATGCATGATTAGGCCTATACTTTTCAGAGGTCCGACATTTCTCCAATAAAAATCCTTGTTTTATCGATTTCACGTAATATTCTAATTTTCTGAGATTTTGAATTTTGGGTTTTCATAAACTGGTTACAAAGACATTACTGATGCTTTGGCAGTCTATCCAACCAAGTGAGAGCCATCTAAAATGGAAAAAAGCCTAAAACAGTGGTGAGATTTGTCAGGAGTCTGTCTGTCTAAATTACTCCATGAGTAGATCATGAAAGAACCCAGAACAACATATATAGCACTGCAAGTCTCACTTGCTTCCGCTGAATGATGGTTGGTCTCTATAGTTTTTCCCCTTAAAGTTAATTCTATTTTGAAATATACTTTTTGTATTTAATTGCGTTATTTTTCTTCGGACAATTATATATGTTTGCGTGACAAAATCGGTCAGGGGCCAACAGCACCGTCATGTTTATGTTACTTTAAAATAGGCTGCTATCATTTTCTTTGTTTTTAACAGTGAGGAGACTGAAAAAAAAAAACATAATTCATGGTTCAATAAAGTCAAAGCAAAGCTTAATTTTTTGTATTCGTTTCTTTTAAATAGCTTGTCTTTCCATCGCTGCTGCGTCTGTCTGAAAAAAACAAAACAAAAAAGATAGTGACGTGCGTTGTGCGTAATTACGTCAGAGACCCGGAAGAAGATTCCATCGGTGGTGTTGCCAGAAGATCTGCTAGATCTTCACAACAACAATCAGACGTACAGCTCTTCCCAAAGGAGTGCTGCTGATATTTGACATCTGTTTTAGACTTTGTCTGTTTTTCTGCTGAATCCGTGTCACAGCGTCGCCATCATGAACGTGACGCTCGCGGTGAAGCAGTACATCTCCAAAATGATCGAGAACAGCGGGCCCGGGATGAAGGTTCTGCTCATGGACAAAGAGACGGTGAGAACCCGCTGTACCTGTGTGGTACCGCTTGTCTTTTTTTTTTGTTGGTATTCCTTAGTGTTAATGGGTTTGCTGTTTTAGATGTCACAGCGCTGATGTTTAGTTTACTATGATCCTGCGGGTATATGGAGTCAGATGTGTAGACAGTATCTTACAATATTTAGAAAGTAACTGAGCTAAATGCAGATTAAATAGGGGAAGCCGGGGCTGGTTGTCTCTAGTGTGTATTTCTCATCATCCAAGCATATTTTAATAGACATTTGTAGATTAAATGAAAGCCTGGAGTCTTGGATTGAATTTAACTCACCGTTTTGCTTTTACAATTTATTGTGATAAAAGACACGCTCACCCACTGTGACCACCTGCCCCATGTTGGGGTTGGTTGTCCCTATTAATATGAATGAGGTTTTTGCTTAAAAATTAAGATTTTTTTTAATGAAATTGTGTAACTTTTTTGTATTAAAACCACAGAAAATTAAATTGGGTTTAGGAATAAATAATTCCTTGTGTTCAATCTCTAGAATTTAGCAAAAGTATTCATTCATTCTGATTAGTGGTAAAGTGTAGAAATGTATTGTGATAGCCTTGAACAAATCAGTTAGTTTTTATTTAAAAATAAACACACAAAAATTAACCCAACATTGTTTCTAATGTTTATATTGGGTCTTTAAAATGTTTCCCCGGTTGATTTTCTGAACTATTATTTCAACTATTTAGTCTTATGTCAAAGTACAAAAAGCCAAAAGTCACATGTGACAACCAACCCCATGTGACCTCTTGACATACAAATTTGGCTAGCTAGCACATGTTAGCTCAAACCAAAGGTCTCATCTTTGACCCTTTGATCAATTTTTTTTTTAAAGCTAATAACTTACAAACTTTTATTGCAAAAGTCACACCAACATGAAAAATTACTCTGACCCATAAAAGTTACCAAACGTATCCTCAGTGCCCTCTAGTATGGCTGTAATGAGCAATGTGACAACCAGCCATGGTCCCCCCTACTTATTCAATACAGAGTTGGTGGAAACTGGTAGAGGGGGGCCAAGAATAATTGGCAGATCGAAAAAAACTATCTGTGATAACTGGTTATTTTTTGCTGCTGAGATGTACTTGTGAACCAACCGAGCTCAAACAAGCTTAAACTCATCAGATTGTAACTATGGTAACACAACCATCAAACTATGAAGATTGTTTCTAGGACTTTTACAAAGTAAAGTTGCCAATTCATTTAAATCCTAAATTTAAATCTTAAACAGTTAAAATTCTCCAGTAAATTCTGAGCCTTTTAGCAGCTCTTCTTTCTGGGCTCTCGCTGTTTGTTGTTGTACATATTTCCTGAACTTAGGGGAGGGTGGAGACGTAAATGGAGCAATAAATCTGGGCATGGCAGCGTCAACATGAAGATGTTTGTGTCTTTTCAGACCAGTATAGTGAGCATGGTGTACACCCAATCTGAGATCCTGCAGAAGGAGGTTTACCTGTTCGAACGGATTGACTCTCAGAACAGGGACAGCATGAAGCACCTGAAGGCCATCTGCTTCCTCCGTCCAACTAAGGTACCCAAACCTTAGACGTGTCCACAAATCTGAGCGAAGACGCCTTAAATAGGGGAAGAAAAAAAAAAAGAAGGAAGATTAACGTTTGTTTATGTGTTTCCTCCAGGAGAATGTGCAGCACCTTATCCAGGAGCTAAGAAGACCGAAGTACAGTGTCTACTTCATCTGTACGTCCCAGCGGTAACACTGATGATTTTACAGAGACGGTTTAACCTGAGTATGACATGCAGGGTTGTAGGACGCTTGTTTTACTGGTTTGACATTATATTTGTCAATCAAAACAGCTGTTGGGTACGTTCTCACCGGTGTTCTGTGTGTCCTCGTGTCTGTTTCAGACTTCAGCAATGTGATCAGTAAGAGTGAGATCAAAGCTTTGGCTGAGGCAGATGAGCAGGAGGTGGTGGCTGAAGTCCAGGTGAGATTTGGAGTTCCTTCTTGACGTCTGTGTTTCACAGGTGTCCTTTTCCCCCTTCTTATTGATCGGATAAAATAAAAAGTAAAAAAAAAAGATCTGAGAAAGTTAATTCTTGCAGTTTTAAAAATGAAGCCAACTCGATTTCTCTTGCTATCTGGAGGATGTTTCACCCCTCATCCAAATGGCTTCTTCACTTCTGAAACTTGGTTGGGAGAATCAGGCTTATAAGATCTAATCAGGAACAATCATACTAATTCTTGCCATTGTTATCAACCAATGAGGCGGTCAGGGTCGCATGAAACCCCGGACCTACCCTCTATTAAGTTCCCTGAATAGCTCTACGGATTGTGTTTAGTTTAGTTTAGTTTTTTTTCATAATCTCTGAGTACAATCTGTTGCACAGGAGCTTTCTTTCATGTATTATCATTTTCTTGGTACAAACCAAGCTTTGACACATTCCCAGGGATTTAAAAAGGCTCAACAACCTGATAAAGAAGGCTGGTTCTGTTCTGGGGATGACTGTGGAACCACTGGAGATGATGATGCAAAGAAAGATTCTTCATAAAATCAAAAAAATTATGGACAATCCTGAGCATCCTTTTTATGAGACAGTCATACAACAACAGAGCGTCTTCAGTCGGAGGCTTCTTCAGTTTCGCTGCAATACAGACCGCTACAGGAAATCCTTCCTGCCCACAGCCATCATCATCTACAACAACTCCTTAAAGAATTAATTATATGAGCTGCAACACTTAATTTCCCTCTGGGATCAATAAAGTATTATTGAATTTGAAAGTTGAAAATTTGGCTTGTGGAATATTTTCATTTCTGTGCACAAAATGGAATAATGTAAACCTCCAAAATACACCTAGGATGTTGGGGGAAAAAGCTGTGTTAGAACAATAAAAACCTCATTACTCAAGAAATTATTTTAAATGAAAAATAATGAACTTATTTTTTTACTAATTTCCTGTTTGTTTATTGTTTGTTGTTATATGTTTTTTGGACGGTTTGTACTGTAAACTGAATTGCCCCTCGTGGAATCAGTAAAGTATTCATTCATTCATTCATTACTGAGTGTGTGTGTTTTTTTTCTGCAGGAGTTTTATGGAGACTTCATCGCTGTGAATCCTCACGTGTTTTCCCTCAACCTGCAGGGCGTCTCCCGGGTAAGAAAGATGAAAGCTCTTTGATTTCTACAGGGAGCCTGAATCCCTAAATATTTAATATAAAAATAGAAATAAAACCAAAACAAAGGTAAGAAATCAATAAATTATTACATAAAACATAAACTGTATCAGATATTTATTGTTCTGAGGTTCTTTCTTCTGGTCCGGTTCAGAGATGCAGCAACGATTGCGCCAGTTTATCAGTTTCAGGTGCATTTTAGTAAGAATTGGCACCAAGCAAGCATGAGCACACATTTAGCACTGGGTTTTTTTGGGGTTTTTATTTTTATTTTTGTGGGGAAGGAAATCCACGGACCTTGGACCACTTTGTGTCACTGAGCCATGCAGTGTAATAGAAAAGATGCTCTGTTTACCTGAAATGTTAGTTCTGATTCAAACAGATGGCTGTCAGAACACCTATTGCATTACAGTTTGTTACAACTGGAGTTGTTTCGCCGCAGCACAGACCCTGTGTGGATGTGGGTGTCCATCATCAAATAAACTGGATCACTACGTAATGAAAATGTTGGTCTTTTTGGGTCTGTATGAGCCACTCAAGATGAACAAAGATGGATTACTGAGTAAGTGGAAAGGGATAGGAGAAGTGTTATACTTTGGGAAATGCTTGGAAAGGTTGGGTCTATCCATTCATTGGAAAGTCGCTTTGACCTGTTTATCGTGTTCATGTTCATCATCTTTGTGTCCCGATTAGAGATGCACCGATCAGGTTTTGTCTGGCCGAAACCGATTTCCGGTAGGTGTGACCTGCCCAAAAAACAACAACATTTTAATAAGAACTACAATGATTGCAATAGAATAAACTGTTCTGTCAGTTCTGTCAGTGGTAGTTTTGAATCAAATCTTTATCTGATTTTTTTTTTACTAACCTCAGGAAGTTCATCAAAGTTCCTGCTGGTGGTTGAATCGTTCTAGACACTGAAAATGGTGGGATGTCTTTCTTTTGATTTATTTAATAAATTGGGTGAAAGAGATCAGTTCTGATTGCTGCTGGTTGATGGGTGTATCTATTTTTGACGGAGGACCTCCTAACCCCTCGGTTGGTGATCGTTGAAGGCTGATTGGCGTACGCCACGTCTGGGTGCTTCTCTGAGAACCTGCATGGGTGCGTTTGTGTGTTACAGGGTCGGAGCTGGGAACCCTCCATGTTGTCCCGCTGCACTCAGGGTCTGACCTCCGTCCTGCTCGCTCTGAAGAAATGTCCAATGATCCGCTACCAGCTGTCCTCTGACATGGCCAAACGTCTTGCAGAAAACGTCAAGGTTTCCACCAAAACCATGTTTTACACTCAACGTTACTCTTTCATTTTCTTTCTCCTGCTCCACCTGTGCAACATTTTATCCAAGGGTTCCCAAACCCTCTGAAAAGGTCAAGACAAATTTATAGTGCCTATGAAAAGGATTCACCCCCCAGACAGATGTAATTGAAAAGCCATTGGAAAGTATAGAATTGGATTTTCTTTGTACATAAAAGTTTGGAAAAGTACAGAAAATAGATAATCAAGCATAGAAATATTGCCAGATTTCCAGAGTTTCTTTCCTATTCCATTGTCTAAAAAATGTGCAATTCATGACCAAATGAAGGGCGTTTATGTTGATTTGGGTGTTAAAATGTGCTTTGCCTTAAGTTTTTGTCCAACTTAGTCATTTTTATTTTTTTAATTACTTCTAGAGAACCAAAATATGGACTCTAGACCGTCTTGTGGAGGTTCTTAGCAAAAAAAAAGAAGGAACACAGATGATAAACTTTTCTTAAAATCATCTGTATTAGTCGAGGTAAAGTGTTGACGGGAAAAACTATACTGGTAAATTTGTCCAGAAGGCAAAAAACCCCAATGAAGTAGCCATTTTCCATGCTGGTAAATCATAGGCCAACTTCAGTGTTTTGTTCATTCATGAACTGAGAGAAACAGAAAATAAAGCCTGAATAAGTTAATGTTTTATACTGAAATGTTTCCCTCAGCTCAGTTGCTTCTTAAGCAAGGAGACTCAGCCCTCTTTTTCTTCTTTTTCTTCTTTTTCTTCTTACTATTGTCTGCTGAAACTATTTTGAATCATTAAACCACATCTGCCGTTTCTCAGCAAATCATCACAAAGGAATATGAGCTGTTTGACTTCAGGAAGACTGAAGTTCCTCCTCTGCTGCTGATCCTTGACCGCAGTGACGACGCCATCACACCGCTGCTCAACCAGGTGACCAATCACAGAGCTTCACTCTCCTTTAATAAGACACATGAAGCTCATTGGACTTGAATTAATAGCTCTTTTTAAATGTATTCATCAGGGTTTTTTTTGTTATTAACTCATCTTTTAAATCAAGGCTTCGTAATTTTTAAAAAGATATTTCTAAAGCTTTCATAATTTTATTATAAATTTGTTGTTGTTTACCTAAAAATGAAATTTCTTTTATTTGATATAATTTGTTTTTAAATGAGTAAAAGCTAATTTTTGTGTGATTATAACATATAATTTAGGAAACATTTTGTTGTTAGTTGGATATTTTAGGTACATAAATTTGGGGAGGAATCAAGTTTGCAGTTAAGTGTTTTTTTTTCAGTGTTTAGGTATTTAATTTACATTTCAGTTTATTTATTTAACCTTACAGGACGTGAACAATATAATGATCATTAAAATAAAAAAAATCTGCAACAAAATGGATGGTTGATTTGGATCTGAAAAAGAGTTGTAGTTATTTAATCCCACAGCTTCTTCAAAATTCATGTTTACCTTTGCCAAGTAGGTTATGTTTTCGCCAGGGTTTGTTTGTTAGTTAGCAACATAAATCAAAAAATTATAAAAATATTTTGATGAAATTTTCAGGAAATGTACGCAACGGGACCAGGAACAAGCGATTAGAATTTGGTGGTGATCCGAAAAACGCCATTATCGAAAAAGGGATTTTTGTGAATAACTGCTGAACTAATAATATTAGTGTGGATTCAGCTGGATTCAGGTCTGAGTGCTGTTCTAGTTTGTTATATCTATTGTTATGCTGATTATTAAAATCTGAATGATGATTTTAATTTTCTGTTTTGTCCTGTTTCATTAAACGGAAACTCAGATTAAATATATTTATTTCCTCTTGTAGCTAAAAATAAAACCTATGCTGAACTCCTTTGTTGCTTTGTGAGAATGAAAGTCTGCTTGGAGGTTTGTGTGTGGAATGGTTCCCCTTGTTCTATATGAGACGTTTGATTGGTTGTGTGTTACAGTGGACGTACCAGGCGATGGTCCACGAGCTGCTGGGTCTGAACAACAACCGGATCGACCTGTCCGGTGTCCCGGGAATCAGCAAGGACCTGAAGGAGGTGGTGCTGTCTGCGGAGAACGACGAGTTTTATGCCAACGTGCGTAATGAAACGGAGAGAACAACTTTCTACCCTAAATCTATTCTGATTTAATTTTAATGTTACAGATTTACTCTCAACAGATTGGTTCTGAGTATTAAGAACTACAAGCTGATGAAACTTAGGTGTGGTTTACAACCTAATGGACAGAAATTATGTTTGTTTCTTGGCTAAGATCAGACAGCTCTTGTTCTTTACCCTCCTCTTTTGGTTGTCACTTCTATCTCTCTATCCTCATTCAGGTGTATCTACTTAGGGTCGTTTCCACTATCGGAACTTCAGGGTAATTTGACCGGACCTTCCCAACATGCATGTGTCTCCCTTGCCGGGCCAATAGGGCCATTTTCTTGCACACCTGTATGGGGGTATGTACTCTGAATGGCCCGATCGAGTCGCTCAGTGGGAGCTGTGTTTTAGTCGCGCTGATTGGTTATAATTCAGAGGGAAATGAGCAGGTGTCACTTAACAACTGGCTTTTGTAAAAATGAGAAGATTTGCTGGCGAAGCAGTTCATAACAACAGCAACATGCTCTGCTTCTTCCATGTCGATTTCTTGTTATTTCTGCTGCTATGGGCGCCTTTTTGCTCTGATCAGTGACGCTGAAACAGTCGTGATGTGCGGATGTCTTTAGCCGATTCCTTAAAGGGCCGATTGTGTCACAAAAAGATCTGGTTAAATTACCCTGGATTTCCGATTGTGGAAATGCGGCTATTGATCTTAAAAAAAACAAAAAAACATATTTTAGCTATGTTATAAAAGTTTTGCTGTTTGCAGGACGATAAATGATTATTTAGTTTCTGCAACATGGAAAAGCAAAACTTCAATGTAAATATGCCGAAGTTAGCACAGCAGCTAATTTTCATCCGTTGTCCTACGGCAGGAAAAATCGACAAACTTAGACAATATACAGATAGGATATGAAAAAAAATTCATACAGACATATCAAGGACAACATACATACAGCCTCAAAGATGCCCCCCTACACTCCCAGAAAAAGGGGTTGGTTGGTTTTTAACCAAACTTTCAGGGCCCTTTTAAAAGCAAAATATGTGCCACAGTTCCTGACTTGGGCTGGCAGTGTGTTCCATGACCGTGAACCTCTGATGGACAATACCATTTTACCATATTTAGTGCTGCGCCGTTGGACATTACAGTCGCCTCTGGACAATGCCCGGGTTTTTACTCGCTTGCTAGATTTTTTACTTATAAGGTCTACCAGTGGAGGAGGAGCAAGCCCATTTAAAATAGCTATCAAGATAAAATAGCTAATCATGTTATTGATAGCTATCAAGATCCAGAATATTGTGCTTACTTAAAATGTTACAAAAATCATACTGTAAGGGCTTTTTGTCCAATATTTTCAGTGTTTTCAAAAATAGAGATTTTAGTGGTTTCAGGACAGCTTCTGATGTGAGACCATGTCGTGTAACAGTAGCTTATGTGGCTGAATATCATGGCGTACACATATAAGCATTTAGCAATTAGCATCACATAATGGTTCTGTTTTGAAAATTGACATGTGAAGGGGTACGTAGGGTATATAGCTTAAGAAAATGGCTGTAAACAAGAACAAAATAACACTAAAACCAGTGAAAAAGCATGACGGTTATTATGCTACCATTTGAGTCATTTAGACCACTTTGCAACTTGTAGGTCATGTTTTAGCCTTAAAAGGTATGTTAGCTTTTCTATATTGTTAATTTCCTTAATAATTTCCACCCACAGGTCATTATTAGGTTGCTCAGTCTGTAACCACTTGTGGTAATATTTTTTAGCAGTTACTTCCTTGTAAATTCTCTAAAAGATAACCCAGTAACAGAAATGTGCAAGACATTTCTACCGGGTTTCCCAGGATTTCCTTAGTGATTTTACTAACTCACTTCCAGAAGAGACCCTTACTGTTAAATATCCTGTAAAATACTCAAATAACTGCGCTCTGCTGTTTTGGTGTGTTGCCCTCGTCGCTGTTTTCCTTTTCATTTTTAGCCCCTTTCTACTTTAGAACTTGTACCTGAATTTCGGGGAGATCGGCACCAACATAAAGAACTTGATGGAAGATTTCCAGAAAAAGAAACCCAAAGGGCAACAGAAGCTGGAGTCCATTTCTGACATGAAGGTTAGGAGTTATTTTCTAATGTTTAATTAACAATAATCTAGCCAAGTCTGCTCTAGATGGATGATTTATTTCTTTTTTGTTCCTCCAGGCGTTTGTGGATAACTACCCTCAGTTTAAGAAGATGTCAGGAACCGTGTCCAAGCACGTCACAGTGGTGGGGGAGCTGTCCCGGCTGGTGTCAGAGCGGCAGCTGATGGAGGTGTCCGAGGTGGAGCAGGAGCTGGCCTGTCAGAACGACCACTCTAAAGCCCAGCAGGTAACGCTTTTGATCGTTCACTTTTGTCACAGTTTCTAAATCAATGCCATTTCCTGCTGAAGCAGCAGAAAAGAAAAAAAAAACGACAGAAGGCTGAGACATGTTTTCTCTCAGAGTGTTCGACGGCTGGTGCAGAATCGTCGCGTTAAGCTTCCGGACGCCGTCCGTCTTGTCATGCTCTACGCTTTGAGATATGAACGCCACAGCAGCAGCGTCCTCAACTCTCTGATGGAGGAGCTGAGCAAGAGAGGAATGTCTGAACACGACCGCAGGGTAACCACAGCGCTTGATCCTTTAGCTGTATTTCTATCAATCAATCAACCTTTATTTGTTTAGCACTTTACCAACAACCATCAGCTGAACCAAAGTTCCTCACAGTGTTAGAGGAATAAAACATGAAATGCAAAAAACTTCATAAGCTAATAACAGAGAATATATAAATAAGGCAGGAAGAATAAAACAATACTAGTATTATATCGATCAATAGTAACTATTAAGAGTGAGGGAGGAGGGATACAAAGCCTTTAAGTGTCAAATGCTACACGGAAGAGATGGGTCTTTAGTTCACTTTTGAAGCGGGCGAGATCAGTGATTCTGCGAAGATGCTCAGGTAAGGCATTCCACAGCTCTGGGCCGGCGACCCCAAAACAGCGCTCGCCCCAGGTTTTAGAGCGCACTCGAGGGGCAACCAGCAGGTATTGTCCGGCGGAGCGCAAAGACCTGCTGGGTAGATACAAATTTAAGATCTCACAAAGATAAGATGGAGCAAGACCATATAACGCACTAAAAACAAATGTTAAAAGTATTTATTATTTCTAGGCTGACATCAGGGTGTATTTACTGGGGTTTTTTTAGCTTCTGGAGGGCAGCAAAAGCCACAGGCCAGCTTGAAGTATTATGTTGTGTGTTCTTGTCACAGATGGTTCATTCAGTGGTGGAGTATGGTGGTAAGAGAATCAGAGGAAGTGACCTTATCACACCGACTGATGCTGTTGCCATCACCAAGCAGTTCTTCAAAGGGCTAAAGGTATAAAAACACATCTTATATAAATGTTTTATTTAAATATTATTAACTTGGTTTCTAATTGTACATTACTACAGAGTTTAGAGGGGAAAAAAACAGCATATTTGCTATGTATTGTTTTCAGGGCGTGGAGAATGTGTATACACAGCATCAGCCTCTGCTGCACGACACTCTGGATCAGCTGATAAAAGGTCGACTCAAAGACAGCCAGTTCCCGTACCTGGGAGCCAGCAGCCTCAGAGACAGGTAACACACATGACAAAAACCCTGAAAATTTCACATACACTCCATACTGGCATGTATGACATGTAAACTTTCACTTTTAGTGATTTATTCTCTCCAGAAGGGGTTAAGCTATGAAAACATTTTTCAGACCTCAAGACATTTTGGTGTTCCTGATCGGTGGAGCCACATATGAAGAAGCTTTGACTGTTTACAGCCTGAACCGTAATACTCCTGGGGTTCGGGTTGTTCTGGGAGGAAGCACCATCCACAACACTAACAGGTGTCACATGTTGTGATTTTTCTCTTTATTTATTTAGATTTACTTCTCTATCAGTAAAAAAAAAAAAAAAGAGGACCCAAAAACTCATCCTTGTGGGACTCCATACTTCTTCATTTTTATTTATAAAGGAACAAAAGCAGACAACCTTCTGATTTTTTCCATCTTTGTTATATTGTTATTGAACAGGGAAGTCTTAGAAGGAAACATTGGTTAGTTGTTTGTCAGAAGACAGGTCATATGTTTTCAGTACTAAACATTTCAGAATTTTGGATCTTTTTGTAGCTTAAATAGTTTGACCAGTATTACATAAACACAGATTTTCACTTTTATTTCAACATACAAAGGAAACATGAATTAAACATTGAAACATATTCAGTTTAATTTGATCTGAAAACCGTCTTCTGTTCAGTGTTTTTTTTTAAATCATACTTTTTTCTATTTCACCAGCTTCCTGGATGAGGTGATGTTGGCTATGGGTCAAAGTGGGGACAGAGCACAAGGAAGTGGTCGTCATTCCACCAGGCGATGAACTCCAACCCTTGTACTGAATCTTCGCCACTTGTAGAATAAACTGCATCATTCCCTTCTTGTTTATGTCTGTATTTGAAGGAACTTCCAGATATCTGTGAATTATCTGGATGTCCTTTTTAAATACCAACAGGTTTGTGTTTAATAAACACCCCTTACAGGCATGCAAGTGAACACCTACTTAAATAGAAAACGGTGCAACTATACACAGCATTTGGGAACAATATTGTATTCAGGTATTTAGGTCTGTAACAGTACACTCAAGTCATGGTTGAATATCCATCTCAGTGTTGGAGTCTTGATTCAGGTTATTGAAGGTAAATAAATTCATGAATATTTGCATTAATTAAATAATTAATTCTGAGCTCCAATTCAAAATATGTGACATCGGGAAGGAACGCTTCTGAATGCAGGAAGGATGGCAAGAGACCCCATAATTCTCACCGCTATCTAAGCTTTATATTGATGTTGTTGGTAAACTGCTAAACATGTTTTTTGGCTGGAGAACTTTTATATTTGCGTTACTTAATCCCTTATGGCAACGTTCTCAGGAACACCAAAGCGTGCTCAGTGTCTACTTTGATTGTCTAAAGTGTTGCCACAGGGAAGGAAAATAGAGGCAAAGGTTCATGAGCTTTCAACTGGTACTTTTTTGACTTCCCATTGCAGCTACCTGCAGCACTAACACTAGCTTGTTAATGGGCAATAACGGCAGATTCAGTTTCAGATTTCCCTTTTTTTTTTGTATGTCTTGTCCCTTCTCTTTATTGCTAGTGACATTTTTTGAGCGTCTCAATTTTCAACTGTGAAAAACGTACTTTAAAAAAACACTACTTTTCTTTTTTTTCCTGTAGGTTCTGGCTTGGCTGCCGTAAGAGCGTGTGGGGGTTCAGTTTTATATTCATTTTTCATTCTGTCTTCTGTTGTTGCCCTGTAAAAGCTATGAATCTTCTGCAAATACCGGTATCTAAAATCGATCCCAAAACATACGCAGGCGATGGCTCGTTATAAACTGCAACTTTTCTAGCCTCCTCAAGCAGATAGCTCTGCTTCAGTGCTAGCGCTAGGTTATTTAAGAAAGCATGTTTATCCTTTTCTTTGTCTTCTGTAATCTATTGATAACATTTTTATTTGGATCTGAACAATCATACAATGCCTGAGGAAATGGCTTCTTGGAGTTTTGCAGCTAGCTAGCTGTGCTGAAGTGCTAATACTAACTCCTATGCAAAAAAAAAAAAGAAAAGGTGATCGCAAGCACTCTGAGTTACTATATGTATCTCAAGAATTATAGAATACTGTTTGTACTTTGTGCTTTAGCCACCACATGGGGTGCTACATCTGACAGGGCTTGACAGTGTTTACTGTAACAGACCAGAAATTATCTTCAAATTCAAACCAGATATAATCAACAGGTGTAATCTTATCAACAATTTTAAATCAACAGTTCTGCAATTAGGACTAATGGAACCTTCTGTACTTGGTTTAAAGTGTATAGTTCTGGCTTTTGTTTTTCATCTGTTTGGTTTAATGGAAACGTTTTTGTGTCTGTCATGCAGTGATTCTCTTTTTACATCCTTAAATTTTCCAATGTGTCCCTTTGAGTGTGCGGCTGAATGTAAATATAAAAAGGATTATAATTATTAAAAAGAAACCAGTAAACAGAGTTTAAGATCTTTTTGCGTTTGTTAAATCTGTACCATACAGAAATTAACTCAAATATGTGTTACACTGGTGAACAAATTAAAATGTATTTTCAAATATATTTGTTTCATTCTTGATTTGGGGTGGCTGTGTCTATAAAGTTGGAGCAGGTATCTCCAGACAAGTACTTGGAGGAAAACTAAACAAATTGTCATACTTGGATATAAGTAAAAACTGGAAATAGATATCAATGTAAATATATTTTATTGCTACAGAAAATATTTAAATGGTGCAAAACCAAATGTCTAAATATACTCTAGGAATAAAAGGTTTCTTTATATTTAAATCTAGTATATAATTCATAAATTGTGCTAGTTTTCAATATAGGGCACATATGAAGAAGATATAAAGCTTTAGTTTTGACACAGGTGGGTGTTAAACAATCCTAAACTTATTTAGTCTTTATCGTGTTTTCCAGTTACTTCGGCAGATTCTGACCTTGTGCAACTTGTCAGAAAACACCCATGATGTAAACTGACCGCAAACACCTACATTACAGGGGTGCCCAATTCAGGGCCTCAAGGGCCGGTCTCCAGCCAGTTTTAGACGTGTCTCTGCTTCAAATGGTCTAACTACCTCCTCAGCATGTCAAAGTCCTGCAGAGGCCTGCTAATGAGCCATCATTTGATTCAGGTGTGCTGAACCAGGGAAAGTACTAAAACATGCAGGAGACCGGAATTGGGCACGCTTGACCTACAAAAAAAAAGGATAGAAGAGGAAAAGCAATAATAAAATTTACTATTTGAAGGACTGGAACCAGTAAATGTTTTCCTGGAATACAATCATACAAATAAATATTCACCGATTCCAGCAGAAAAGTAAATATTGATCGTTTTTGACATGATGGGGAGTGAGTTAGTTTTCTATTGACCATTGTCAAGAGTATAATGAGAAGCACCAGGTGTTTGAGGGATTGCCAATTAAACTCATACAAATACAGACATGTTGAATTCGCTGTAGTCAGTCAGCACTTCTCGGGTCAGAAACACACAGCTGTCTTCACTGAACTCTCTGTGAGTACTCTCCAGTTCCCTGGACTCTGTCTGACGAGCCACGATGAAACTTAAGGGCACAGGAGCTCTTCTGGTTCTGATGCTGCTGAGCTGCAGGACTCCATCTGCAGCCGAAGAATGCGACCTGCCTCCAAAGATGCAACGGGAGGATTTGCACAAGGCGAGATTTAAAAACATTGTTGTTTAGCCCACTGGTGTTTTTATAGTGTTTTATGTCTTTGGGACAACAGTGTTCCTGCTTTAGCTCCTCGTTGTTCTGTTTCCAGTTGTCAGAGGTGCGGTGGGTTCTGGTGGAGGCGTTTGCAGACTATCCAGCTGGTGAGGAGCTGATGAAGAACACCAACAGCTCCATTTTGGAGCTAAAAGTTAAAGACAACGAGAGCTTCCTGTTTGTTGAACGATATGTTGTGTGAGTTTAATTTGGGACTCAACTGGATTGGTTAACTTTTTGTCTCCAACACCTGCAGTAGAGATTAAGACTTAATTAAACTGCACTAATTTCCATCAGTAAGTTTGTTTCATTGTTATCAACTAGCCAAGCATTAGATGGAGGCCTGGTCTGACTGCTTGAGGTCTGTCAAACCTTAAAGTCCCAGGGTACAACAATTTGTTCATTGTGAGGCACTGCTACGTTTAGTTAACTTTCTTTGGTTTGAATGCTTTTTTTTCTTCTCTCTTTTCCAGAGCTGGAAATTGCCTCATCTTCCGTGGGAACATTTCGATTCCAGATGCTGGCACATCCAACCATACTGTCAATCTGGGCAGTGATGGTGAGTGTTGGACTGATCCAGAGAAAATCGACTTTCCAGGCATTGAGGAAAGCTACAAAGATGATGTAGACATCAGTCATTATCTCAATGACAATTGTGGTAGTTTGCTAGAAAAGTAACTTAGTCTAACAAATACGAGCATCTCAGTCAAGACATTGAAATTATTGAACTGGGATAAAGCGTAGTTTAAGCTTCTTCGTCAGCAGGTTTGCACCCACAGGCACACGTATTGACAGACATTTTCCTTTCATTCTTCTCCATTGGTGTCAGTGTTGCAAAGCAATTCCCCACCAGGACAGCAGGGGGTGCAGACCTTTGTTGGCGGGTCTGCCTACCATTGCAGTGAGGTCTCTGGTCAACAATTTATTTACCTCAGCTTGTAAACTCACCTCCACTGAAGTGAGTGAAGTCTAGTTTAGGCTCCTCCGTCAGCGGAGATACCGAGACACGTGGCGCCATTATCTGTCGACGCAAGGACGGACGGAGTAGAGCCCAATTTTTAACTATCCCTCAATGAAATGGAGAGCACACGTCTGTAATTGGTCAGCCGAAGCTCGTTTGACCAGAACGGTGCTCTATAGTCGCTGTAATTAGTAGTCAATGCAGCTTTTGGGCACTAGATGCTTTGTATTGCAAGGCCAATTGATCTAATATGGTCTTTTGGTGATTTTAAACACAAGATGTAGAGAACAACAAAACAGACTTCTGTGCTTGTTTACATGGGTTTTTAGAGTATTCAATGAGCTGCACGTATGTAGCTTTCCAGCTCTGTCGGCCATTGCTCCTTGAGTGGATGTGCGTTTAAAAGCTGAAGTAAATGCACTGTTGTCGACCAGAGACGTCACTGTAATGGTGGACGGACTCTATGCCAGAAAAGGTGTGCACCCCCTGCTGTCCAGGTGGGGAATTGCTTTGCAACACTGACACACCAATGGAGAAGAAGTATAAAAGGACATATGTTTGTCAAATGTGCGTGTGGGTGCAAACTTGCTGACAGAAGTATAAGCCAGGGTGAAGACATGCTCAGCTTGATGGATTCAGTCGTGTTTGCCTCAGAGAGCTTCTGTATGTCCATGAGTTACTGTCCTAAATGCAGAAGACGGATGGGACATTATAAGTTGTACTCTACTAAAAGACAATCAAGAGAAACCTGATTGGCACAAAGGAGGAAATGTCTGGAAAGTGAAGGGGTGATGGTGAGTGTTCATAGTGTATTGTTGCTGATTCTGTTCCTTGAAGGAGTGCTGGAGTTTGGCGGTGTGGTGACTCCGTACGATGACCAGGGTCGAGCAGATGTCCATCAGGCTTGTCCAAACTGCCTGCTTATTGTCTACCACGGAGTGTTTGAGGGAACACCAGGCAGGATACTCTTCATTTACAGTAAGGCAAACACTTAATTAATATTTGTAAATATATTTAAAGGGCAACTTGTAAGGCATACTTGACAGAAGACTGTTCTATGATCTGCAAAACCTTTGGGGGAGGATTCCTATTAACTGCCTGGAGCCCTGCTCGACATGAGGCCAGCATGGCCACTCCATGCCAGAGCAGATAGACTGTCTTTGAGCTTCCATTGTTTCTTCCAGCCTCTTTTGCCACACCCAGGATCTAAAGCTCCCTGTTGGAGAACTGCATTGAAATGTACAATGTTTATAAGTAGAAGAAGAAAAAAGCTGAACATTGCAAGCCTCGTCCTGTCGCGTACATAATACTGAATTTGCGAACCGTTTATCAGAGCTCTGACCGCCTCATTGGTTTCTCAATCAGCAGATGGGTTCCTGACATCCTGTCATTTTATCTGAAACAGGAAGTGAGGGGAAACACCTGGATGCTGAGGAGCTGAAAGCTGCTGAAAGCGGACACAGGAGGATGGCCGAGTGTCTCAAGTTCAACGTTGGGATACATTTCCACTATGATGGGAAGGCAGGTCAGGGAGATGATTAAACTCGCACGTGATGCTAAAGTTACCGTCTGAAGTGGGAAAACTTGGCGTTAGACTTCAAATGTCACGTTTTTAGTTGTTATAGAAGCCAAACATTAAGTTGAAATTCATGTTTTATCTAGCGTTTGTGGCAACAGTATAAGAATGTTCTCCAAATAAACCCCAAACTACCTCAATTTATTAGCAGAGGTGGGTAATAACTACTTGCATTTACTTCAGTAACTTTGTGTTAAAAAAATGTACTTTTGGAGTAGTATCGCTACTCTTGAGTAAAGTTTCAGGCTACTCTACACACAGCGAGTAAATTTACTGAATGAAGCTGAATGCTTGTTTCAACCAAAGATGAACGAGACTCTCACACAGAGTTTATGTTGAAGTGAGACAAGGTTAATCGTTTAACATTATTTTCTATCTGCTGAGGCTGCTGGGCCATTTGGAGGTACCTTACCCTGGTTTAATGTGTATGTCAACTACTGTAGATGTTAGTTTCATTATTCTTACTTTGAGAAAGATTTTTGGGGAAAAATGTTTGTTGTTGTCAAATTTGTTGTTTTGCAATTATTTATTTTTAGTCTTTAGAATTTGTTCATAACTTAAAATTTTGTCCAATTACAACATTTTCAAAGATTAAATCGTATGCCCTGATCTCAAAACAAGTACTCAGTACTTGAGTAGCATTTATACCAAATGTTTTTTACTCGAGTAATTTTTAGGATGACTACTTTGTACTTTTACTTGATTTTAAAAATAGGTTGAAGTAGTGCCACTTTTACTTGAGTACACTGTGTGGCTACTCTCCCCACCTCTGGTTATAAGTTCCTGAATCATATTAAACATGTTTCTACAGCATGATTCCTAGAACATCTGTGAGGTTCATGGGAACTTTAAACTATAACTGTATCCTATTGGATCACTTCACAAAAGCATCAAAAGGCTTATATATGTTAAATTGCAGAAACAAGCAACTTATATGTTCATCCCTGCTTTTCAGTAGATATGGATGTTGGAATTTCTGAAAGTTCTTCTATATGCTGTAAATTTAACCTCCATTCAGTCATGATTTGGATCAGGAAATGGACGATTGAGAATTTTTTTTTTTTTTTTTCTCTGCAGATTTTTGCCTGGAAAAGAAGGAAGAAACGGCAGAAGCCTGACGCAACATATGGGTTCAATAAAGAGATTTTTAATCTGATGAATAAGTGATTAAGTTCATTTCTTTCAATCTCATGGGTCTTTGTTTCAGTGTAGACGGAAATTTATACTAATACACTAGTCTGGCAAAAGTAGAGAACATAACTTATGACAAAACAAGAAAATGTGCAAACATTTACAAAATCATTGCGCATCATTAATGTTCAATAAATGTAACTCAAATGCTTGAGTGAATCCAAATTGAGAGAAAATAAAGCTGAATTAAACTTCTGAGGTTATGAATCAGAGACATGAAACATGTTTTTATCCTTTCACTTGATGAATGTGAAATGATTAGTGGAAATGGTTTGATCCGTTAATATGCCATCATTTGTAGAAGGTCAGATGAGACCCAAATTGAACTTTTTTGTGTCCACTAGCAAAACCGTGTGTTGTGGAAGACTTAATGCCTTGAACACAAAATCACAACTGTGAAACATGGTGGTGGCTGCATAATACTGTGGGGATGATTTTCATCAATGGGGACAGGAAAATGTTTGCTGCTGATGTGAAAACCTTTAAGCCTGGATCTAAATCTAAAGGGGAATCGGTGGACTGACTTAAGAACTAATCATCAGATATGCTCTAAATCCAATATTGCTGATATTTTGCAAGAAAAATAGGGAAAAATTTCTGTATGTGCAAAGCTCGAGGAAACCTGCAGCTGTACTTCTGAAAATATTAGCTTGATTACGCTGAAAATAAATGCAAGCCCACTTTTCACAGTTTTCCTCTAAATTTTGAAAACCACTTATTTCTTTCCACCTCGCAATCCTGAACTTGTTCTGACAAGATTTCAACAAAGTACATTGAAACTTGTGGGGATAAAAAGTCTTAACATTTGCTTGGAATTGTAAGGCTACTAATTACAACAATTTGTGTTATAATGTGACAGCTGATAAAAGTCAGGGATTGTACCTTTTTTTTTGGGCCACTGTGGCCTATATTCAAAGGTGGATGGTACATAAAAGGGGAAGACATGCAGTAAAGGTCCACTGGGACGGGACTCGAACCAGCGACAATCGCGTCGAGGACTGGGAGCCTCCGTACATGGGGTGCCCGAACGCCCCTGTAATCTGTTTAATTTTAAAAATTTTATTTTAGCTAACCTCTCCATCTGACGAGGCTTGATTTCTTGCCAAACCAACATTTTTCAGACGCGTATTTTCTGTTTCCACTTGTGCCGCTGGGTGTCGCTGTCGATATACTTTTTTTTTTTTTCGCTGAAAAGAAAACTGCCGTGCGCGTTCTCGTGGGTGGAGGGGGAGCGGCGCGTGCTCGAAGCCAACGAGCATCTGCTTCAGAGCGCACCGCGCACGCGCAGAGGGAGGATGCAGCCTGTGTTCAGACAACAGCCGCGGCACTGAGGAAGGAGACAACCGGCGGGGGACCCGAGCGAGCGGACACGGCGACACCGGCATCTTACCGGGACCAGAGGTACCAGCGCCCGGGCTGCGGCTCCCACCGGGCCGGGCCGAACCTCCTCCAAACCCCAGCGCTCTAACTGAGCGGTAACCCCCGGGAGTGAAGAGGAGGGAGGATGAAGAAAAGCAACCAAAGCAGACGGGTCAGTCAGACACGTTTTATTCGCCTTTTTTATTCTATTGTTTTCGGTCTTTTGGGTCAGTTTTAAACATTCATCCGACTTTTAACTCTTCTGATCTTCAATTTGACAGAAAAAAACAGCGGAGTATAAATCTAAATGTAAATATAAATCACAGATTTCTGATCAGGGTTCATTATTCATCAATATTAATGCGGCTTCATAGAGGAAAAAAAGGCTGAAATAATTTGCATTTCTGTGTAGCCTACTTCTGTTATAACTTTAAATAATTGTTTAATTGACGAAATAAAAGTCTTTTATTACATATTGATTACTCCTTTGGGTGCCAATAAATTAAATTTAATTGTAGTTTTTCCCCCCCAGTCTTTTCGGGTTGTTTATCCAGATGGTTAAACATTTAAACTGGCTGACAGTCACTCACATTAAGAGTGAATATTTTATGACATTACACCATTATTAAGTCTTTGGGATCTTCCTCTTCTGGGACAGCAAACATTTAGATTGAGTCACACTTTTCTGTCTAAAACCACACATTCTGAGGGGGAAATGTTGTTTTATTTTTTTAAATGTAAACTGATCAGAACGTGGATTCAGAAATTGGAAGACAAAATTGTCCCCAGAATCTTTGTGGAAATTCTGGCTCCCATCAGGCTTTCTCTCCGGCATAAATAACTCGAGTATGGAAACCTGTTGTCAGATCAGAGGATAAAATTACATCTCAAAACACTTTGAGGTCAACCTTCATGTCTCTGTCTCTTTGAAATGTTCCAGAGTCTCCCTTTGATTTCTTGTCTCTGGAGGTATTCCCTCTTCGCCGTTAGTTGATTTTTACAGCTTCTCTTTCTCTCTGCAACACTTTGCCCGGTTTTCTTGTTCCTCTTACTTCTGTCAGAGTCGGGGCTGTTATGCAATTAAAGTAGGTCAGACTGACGGCGAGCAGTGAGATCATGACAAACACGATCATTGTGAAGATTTGCACTCCTACATCAGTCACACTTTATTCCTCCTCCTCTTTCTTCTTCTTCTGGTCTGAGATCGAAGCTTCCCCCTTTTTACGCTGCTTTTTTTTTTTTTTTTCGTCAAATACTTGTCCACCTGTTCTTTTTTCCTCTGGTTTTTAGTCACCCCTCATTTTGTACCTTTTTAAAAATGATCTCATAATTTCATTTCAAACCTTTTTGTTTTTTCAAATGGCAGATAGTTTCGTCGTTGTTTATGCAGTGATTTAATTTCTTTCAATAACTATACGTAAATAACTAAACTAAAATCCTGTTTTTCCCCTAAAATATTTAATTTTAACTTGTGATCTCTTATTTTTGTCGCAGTTTTTGTTTTTCATGTGCCCTCTCTCTTTTGTCCCACCTTGACTCTTCTTCTTCTCGCTCCGTTTCAGGGCGTCCAGGACTCCGGTCCGCTCGCCGCCCAGCAGCCGGAGAAGGCGGGATGGATCCGGAAGTTCTGCGGTCGAGGGATCTTCAGGGAGCTGTGGCGGAGCCGGTATGTGGTGCTGAGGGGAGATCGCCTCTACATCTCGGACAAGGAGGTGAGGACCAAGCAAAGCGGAGCCGTAGAGAAGAGTGTGAGGTCTGATTCCAGTTTGTGGGACATCACTGGGAGGACTGGGAGTCGTCTTGGCAGACGGATTCAGGGCTCAGAGCTTCAGCAGCTGTTTGGTGTCAGAGACATCACTGTGGGTTAGCGTTAGTGTGAGATCAAGACATTTCGTGTCCTCGAGCTGCAGCGGAGATTAGAAGCAGCGACTGATTCAGGAATGTGACTTTTGATGTTGGAGAGTGAAAAAGAAATCCTCTCTACCAGAGTTTATGTTCCTTTAATGAATCCTGCCGCTTACAAATCAACTTAGAACTTTACTTATTAAGCTGCAAATGGAGAATTTGAAACAATTTCCAGAATCGGGTCGTCTAAAGAGTCTTCTTCTGAAATTAAATCCAAAGGTAAAGACATGCAAACGATTACGAAAAGCCACCATAAATATACTTAAAATTAGGGATGTAAGAAAATATCGATACACCGATATATCGCGATAGTTTATTTCCCGATATTGTATCGATATTCAAAACAAAAATATCGATTTGAATTTTTTTTTTAAAGGATTTGATTTTGTAGTAAAATTAAAAGTATGACTGGTAGTTTGTGGCTGTTTTTCACCTTCGTTCCAGTGGATCAACTAGATCTAGTAATAAAACTGGATGTGTTAAAGTATAAAACACGGAGTGTTTAGAATGATGTGACAGTTTTCCTACTGTTAAATTGAGTTTTAAAAATCACAATATATAGTCTGACTCATAGTATCGCGATATGTCGAGATATATCGTATCGCCAGATTTTTGCCAATACACATCCCTGCTTAAAATGATCATGAGAAGACTCAAAACAACCACAAAGGTGTAAATAAAATCACAAAGAAATAAAAACTCCTCCAAACACCTCAATTATACAAAACTGTCAAGAGTGATGGAAAACAAATACAATGTTGAAAAAAAAGATTCAAAACATTCCCAAAAACTACCGTGGCACACCAGAAACGAGATTAAAAACAAACAGGAGAAAAGAAGCAAAACCGCTAAGAGATTTAAAATAAATGAGAAGAAAAAATAGAGATTCAAAACAAGCTTGACAACGTTTAAAACCTCAAAACACGCTTAAAGAGACTCGAAACAGCCTCAAGCATCTGAAATCAGAGTCAAGCCAGCTATAAAAAAAAGAACTATAAAGTAGCGAAGAATGACCGAAAAGACACAAGCAGATTTAAGACAGTAGTGAGACAAAGAAATTCAATTCAGTTTTATTTATATAGTGTCGATTCACAACAGATGTCATCTCAAGGCACTTTACAAGAAAAGTCATTTCAATACAATCATACAAACATGCCAACCAGTTTAAAAGTTTAGTTAGTTTTCTATTGAAGGAGCAAGTCGCATCGAGTCATTGACTTGAGGTTGCGTCCCGTTGATGCAGAGTTCCAACCACAGCAATCCCTCATACTGAGCAAGCATGTAGCGACAGTGGAGAGGAAAAACTCCCCTTTAACAGGAAGAAACCTCCAACAGAACCAGAACCAGGCTCAGTACAACCGGCCATCTGCCACGACCAACTGGGGGGTTTGAGAAGACAGAGCAGAGACACAGAACAGAAGATCTGATGTAAGAGTACTTTATATAATAAAGAAAGTAAAAAGTTGATAACAGGACACGGGGGATGTTCAGTTACTGGGATGCCCCCCGTCCAACAGGGCATTATAGCTTAGTAGGATACCTGACCAGGTGTACCTTCTATGGAGAGAAAAACACTGAGAAAAAACAAAGTTAACAGTTGAAATAAAGGGAAATAATGCAACTGGAGAGTAGTAGGAGAGAAAAGTAGAGTGAAGAAAATTGGTAAGTCTGTCCTCCAGCGGTCTGAGCCTATAGCAGCATAACTGCAGAGATAGCTCAGGATGACCTTAGCCACTCTTCTAAGTTCCAATTAGTCAATTTAGCCACTTAGCTTTTTTTTTGTTTTTTACAATTTTAGCTTTTTTTTTTTTTACAATTTTGGTGGTTTTATTTATTTCTTTTGATACAAGAAGAAGCTGTTCGTATATTAGTTCAGATCTGCCTTGAGGATTTTAATTTTTTACACCCACTTTGATAATGAATAATTTTCTACAATCTGTACCCATAATCCACTGCAGTTTATAGTTTATCATATTGCCAAAATGGTCATATCCTTCACAATCTAACATAAAGGATGCATGCGCCGATGTCAACATTTACGTACACGTGTTGGTATTTTTCGGTACTGCCTTGTCGGTTCGTTATGCACGTGTACTGAACAAATACAGCCGTTTTCTACCTGAACACATGCAGAATGCTTATGTGCAGAACTCAAAACTTCAAAAAAATGGCCCACTCTCCTTAATTAAAAAAAAAAGAAGAAAAAAGCAAGTCGGGGGAATCCTCGTTGATGAGAAGGGACTTTCTCAACAGCTGCCCATGCTGCATTCAAGTACAGCTGGGAAACTAGGTTGTCGAAATATCAAAACAACTCCAAAGTGATTTAGGCATGTTTTATTCGGAAAAATGGGCAAAATATTATTTAAACATCTCTAAACTTGAACACTGACTGTTTTCCAGCGGTTATATTGTTTTCTACTATTGTATTTCTACTTGTACTATTTATTTTATTTTTAAATCTAATCAAATCTCCCGTCACTTCTCTACTTTCAACTTTTTTATGAAATATAACAAAAGCAAATTAATTTATTAAATTGAAAGGAAGGAATTCAGGGAAAAAAAGGTTCTTTGTTTAATGCTGATCAAAATAAAATAAGAAAAAGTCATATACCTATTGTGTTTATTTTGCTTGATTACAGTGTTCCAAAAATGTACCGTTAAATCAATATCCAATATTAATATCGGTCTTATGGCCGATAACCGATATTTACTGAAATTTCATGCGTTGTATACGTTTCCCTTCTCGTTCGACATTGCATCTCGGTTAAACGCCCCAAAATCCTTTGCTGCATCACTATCGCTGTCACATGACCAAAACCTCTACGCTTGCACATACACAACCAGCAACAAGATGGAAATAAATATCGGTTTTTAATGTCGGCCCGGTTTTATTTACGAGACCGATACCAATGTGTAAAAAAAAAAAGACTAACAGCGGCCGATACCGATGTTGACGCCGACATATTGTGCAGCCTTCATCTAACGTCATCATCTCACCGCCCTTCTAAAGCAAATCGACATGTGCCTTGTTTCCACTGAGCGGTCCGCCCTTTTTGTCTGTTTCCATTGTAAAAGCGGCCAGTACCGGTCCATTAATGGTTGTTCTGCTCAGTGGAAGCGAGGCTAAAATGACCAGAGCTACGCTTGAAATGATCTCAGAGACGAACCAATGAATCGGCCAAATTTACCCTGATCGGCTCAGATCAGACAGTGAACAACCCCCTTTCCCCCCCTTGTTCACTGGATCTATCAAAGCTATTAAATGCATCAGTCAGCAGCAAGTACTTTGATGCACTCAGCTTGAGTTCAGAACAAAAAAAAACAGATAACGGTTTGGGATACATGCTTGATATATACATGGGGATAACCTTGATTCAAAACGACCGCATTTGTCAAGAAACTGGTAGTAATTTTGTTTTTCTGTCTTATGTGGTCAATTGCTTTGTAAAAGAAGAAAAAACAAATAGCGGAAATCGGTATTGGCCTCAAGAAGCCTGATCAGTGCGTCTCTAAATAAGGATGGAGCAGAAAATACATAAATGAATGAAAAGAAATCACAAACACAGGCTACAATGGCTCTGCAGAAGATTAAATTTTTTTTAACTACTGATAAGATGGACGGCCCAAATTCCCCGTATCTTCTAATGTATCCAGTTCCAACTCTTCAGGCTGATGTTTCTGTTATGTCTTCATAAAACCGACAGAGTCAGAATGCGTCCAGCGGCATCCCATTTACGCCATCGTCTGCTTTAAAAAACCCAAAAGGTTTCAGCTAAATGAGGATGCCGAGTCAGAAATAATCTCTGTTTGGTTTTCATTTTAGCTGCAGAAACTCGTGTTCCTGTTATTGTTGCTCCTGCGGAGGTCGACCGAATGAACCGAGCGAGCGTCATAATGACTCACCGTAACCCAGTTAGTGTCGTCAACTCATGCTGCGGGGAGTTTGATCTTATTATTTGTATCGTAAATCATTAGATCTCTGGGTAATTGCGTGCTAAAAAGGGTTAGAAGAAAACAAGTCAAGTTTGAGCCTTGAGTAAAATGTTGTAAATCACTTTAATGTACTCTGAAGCAATGAAAACAAGCCGCGTGTGTGTTTCCTGTAATTATATATTTATTTCATGGTGAGTCTAAGTGATTTGTCCTGTTTCTGTGTCTCAGAATGACCCGGGACTTCTAACTACTGCAGCCAGAGGCATCGTGTGTGTTTGTGATTTTCTATTTTTAAAGGCAGCGGTTTTGCTTTGGAAATAAAGCGGACAGGACATTCCTTCTTCCTACAGAGTTTTCTCATGAAAAAACACTGACGATCTAATGCAGATAATTGATTTTTGCCTCCTGTTTTCTGTCCCCCGTTCTGAAACGTCTTCATGGAGGCAGTGCTGAAGCTCAGGCTCCATATAAATAGTACGGATGGTGGTATTGATGACTTCCCTGCTCCACCAACATGTGACCGCTGGTCTTTCATGCACCCTGCAGCCATTAAATGCACCATATGATTGGAAACACACACAGAGGAAACCCGCACACGTTAGATCGTCATTAATGTTACAGAAAACGAGAAACGTCTTTACGCGTTTCAAAGAGTTTGGAAAAGTTGTTCAATTTTCTCATCGGTCAGCTGGCTCATAAATGTCTCAAAATGCCACCCGACTCTGAAATATTGCCCCAATTTATGAATGTTTGTCATTCCAGACAAACCAAACCTGTCTGTGACTTTATGAGACCAAAGCACAAACAGAAAGAGATGTAGAGATAATATTTTAAAACTCGAGCAAAAACATCCTGGACCTAATGACTAAATAGGCTTTTCAAGAAAAGAGCAACAAGTTTTATTGTAAATGTTTTGTTCTCTAATATAATCACTTTACTTGTCTCCTTTTAATTATTAAAATTTTCTTATATCTTCATTTATTTTAGATTATTTAACTTTTTTGTTTTATGCATGTTTGTACAGTAAATCTTTGACGGTACTTAGAAGTTATGAGTTACAGCTTCATTTAATTTCCTTTTGTAATATATTGTAATATTTTAGGGGAATTAACTTTTTATTTATCTTTTTATGGTTCTCTCTCTGTGTTTTTGTATCAATTTTAACTGCCCTGTTTTACTGCTGGCTTTATTTTAGCTAATTGTTTTGAACCTGTCTTTGCGTTTCCTATTTTTTTTATTCTTTTTTTTCCCTTTCTCTGTCTTTGATAAATGTACAGCACATTTGGTCAGCTGTAATGCTGTATTGAAGGCAAGGCAAGGTAATTTTATTTGTACAGCACACTTTCAACAAGAAGTTAATTCAAGGTGCTTTACATGATTAATTGGTAAAATAAAAATAGCAGCAAAACAAAGATAAAGCATATAAAGTAAAAACAGCAATAAAGCAAGAAGAATACACAAAAAATGACACATCGAAACATTACTCAAAGGCAGCTCTAAACAGATACGTTTTTAGCTTTGATTTTAAAGAACTCAGTGTTTCAGCAGCTTTGCAGTTTTCTGGAAGTTTGTTCCGGATTAGAGGAGCATAGAAACTGAAAGCTGCTTCTCCATGTTTGGTTCTGATTCTAGGGATGTTGAGTAGAGTGGAAAAGAGGACCTGAGTGGTCTGGGAGGTTGGTGTAGTGACAGTACATCTTCAACATATTGTGGTACTAAGCCATTCAATGATTTATAAACTAGTAAAAGTATTTTGAAGTACATTCTCTGAGCTACAGGGAGCCAGTGTAAGGACTTTAGAACTGGGGTGATGTGCTCTACTTTCCTGGTTCTAGTGAGGACGCGAGCGGCAGCGTTCTGGATCAGCTGCAGCTGTCTGATTGACTTTTTAGGCAGACCTGTGAAGACGCTGTTGCAGTAATCAATCTGACTAAAGATAAATGCATGGATGAGTTTTTCCAGGTCCTGTTGCGACATCAGTCCTTTAATCCTAGAAATGTTCTTCAGGTGATAGAAGGCTGACCTTGTTATTGCCTTTATGTGACCCTGGAGGTTCAGGTCTGAGTCCATTACTACACCTAGGTTTCAGGCATGATCAGTAGTTTCTAGCTGTATTAACTGAAGCTGTGTGCTGACTCTTGATTGTTCCTCTTTAGGTCCAAAAGTAATTACTTCTGTTTTGTTTCTGTTCAATTGGAGAAAGTTATGGCACATCTATCCATTGATTTGGTCAATGCATTTACTTGGCGTTTGGATGGGTTTAAAGTCACCTGGTGACATCGTAATGTAGAGCTGAGTGTCATCGGCATAGTTATGGTAACTAACCTTATTGGTTGTTATAATCTGGGCCAGTGGGAGCATGTAGATATTAAATAGGAGGGGCCCTAGGGCTCCATATTTTTGAATTAAAATTTGATTAGAATGTATTTATTTACGTGTGTGTGTGTACATGTATAGCTATACTTGTGAGGACCAACCTTTGACAGCCCACCACCCTTGTGTGGACATTTGTAGTTGTGAGGACATTTTGCCTGGTCCCCACAATGTTTAACAAGCTATTAAACTCTACTAGTTAAGTTTAGAGGTATGGTGTGAATTAGGTTAGGGTTAATGTTAGGGTTAGGCATGTATCAGTAATGGTTAGGTTTAGGCAAAGTGTCTGGGTTAGGCATAGTAAAATCAATGGAAGTCAATACAATGTCAACACAAGGAAAGCAAGACGTGTGTGTGTGTTTGTGGAAAAGAGTCTCACAATTACATATTTTCTTATTATGCAGCCTTGCTGGTCTTGTCTTTTTTCCAGTGTTTTTTTTTTTTTTACAGGTTGGGTACTGTGTGTGTGTCTGAGATGATCCAACACTGCTTTAAACCAACTTCTGTAACAGGAAGAAGGGACTTTTTTACAAAAATAAAAGCTCCGTATTAAAAATCATTTTTCATAATGAACCAGATTGCACTTCTTAATTAAACTATTCAAGCTACAATGACGGTAAAGATAATTGAATTGAAATCAATTTGCTCAGGATGGATAAATGTTATCAACAATTTTCTTGTGCTGATGCAATTTTTCTTCACTTTTTTGTCGTGTTTGGTTTCAAGTTTATCATTTATCATTCATTTATATTACATTATTTTCCCCCCACAAGATTCATAATGGTTTTTTTCACAAAAAAATAGCTTTCAGTTCAGTCCTTCTCTGACCATACATCAGTGGTTGTACTGTACTGATTGACGTAGGGTAAATGAAATTCAGGCCACTGTGCTCCCTTCTAATTTAAGGTAAGATAATAATCAGAACTGATATTATTTCTATTTTATCAGTCGTTTTGTTTTTGATGACGAGGACAGTGTTTCTGAACTAAGTTGCTCTGTGATTTGCATTCTTGAATGGCTACGATAAAGCAGAAAATGTTGGTACTGCATGTGGATCCGTAGTTGCTTTTTGTGTAAAGTACCAAAGTCCAAGCAGGATTTTTATTTTATGCGATTGTCCTACAACCAGCGTTGTAGTCAAGTTACCATCTCTCTAGTCTAAGTCACACTCAAGTCCTTAGTGTTCGAGTGCAAGTCCAAGTCCCATAGGATTAGTCCAAGTCGAGTCACTAGGTCGTACCGGCCAAGTCCAAGTCCCAAAAAGAATCTTCTAGTCCAAGTCAAGTCATCACCTGAGAGAAAGTCAAAAATAACACAGCAGTGTGTAGACTAAAATAATGGCAGCCATACATGGTTTAATTTATTTAAAGGGGGGGTATTATGCAAAATGGACTTTCTGAAGCTTGATATCCTGAAAACCCGTCTTTCCCTTATTAAAAACATGCCTGAAGTGTTGCTCTGACCTATTCACTCATGTTAGAGTAATCTTTGAGTCGTATTGCATGCATCGCACCAGTCAATTTAAGTATGATTATTAGTCCACTTAAAAAGGATGATAATGCATAGTGGCCGCTGGACGTTCCCCTGGGGTTCTCCTTTGCTCCTCTCTTGGGGGATGCGGTCGGCCCCGCCCGGATCCGCCTGGGGCTCTGGCGGTCCTTTGGACGTCTTTGCTCCGATCTCCTTCATGTCTGCATCGATTCCTGGGAGACGGATTGATGTCTGCTCACACCAACTATCTAACACTCTTATGGAGAAACCTTATATGCACCAGCATGCTAACACACACACATAGATGTGGGGTCTCTGGTGTTTAAGGATATATTCTTGGGCTGAGGTTATCATTACTAGATCTTGATTAATCGGTACCATGAGTTTTTCTGTGACACTGTTGTATTTTTATATCTATTTTTGTGTGATGTGGTTGTGTAATTCTTAGTTCACAATGTTTGGTTTGTTTTGACAATGTTCCTTTTTCGTGTTTTGTTTTGTTTTTCCCCCTCTCTCTGCCATCCTGTGGGTATGGAGGCAGACTTCAATGTTTTCCTGTGTTTTCTTTGTTCCCCTTCCTCTCTTGTATTTTCAACTCACCCTCTCTCATGACATTTTGTTTCCTACCTCTCTTCTTCATCTTCCTTCTTTCTTCTCCTTAATTTTCCGTCTCCGTGTCCATAACATCAGGAAATAAAAAACCCAACAATTCATAATAAAGATTTTTCACACATAAATCAAGTGGAGTACTATAGCAAAAGCTGTACTGCTCCGCTTGTGAAAGTAAATCTGTTGGGCTTCTACTTGGTACTCAGACACCAATTCTGAGCTCCACACTGCCAAACAGGACACGTAAAAAAAAATAAATAAATAAAAAATCCCCCCCTGGACGGCACGTAAAAAGTGGACATGTTGTGGGGGAAACAGGATGGTTGGTCACCCTCCACCTCACAGTCTCCCTATCGTTGATATTGACAACGTAGAGTTTAAAAATCGCTGTCTTTGACTTTCTTGCTGAGCAGATAAGCCTGTTGCTTTGTGAGTAGAGTGTTAGCCGATCCTAGGGTCTGCCCTTAGGCGAGGGAGCAGTATTTCGTGACTTGTTATACAGTATGTGCAGTGTCCCTTCTTAAAAAAAAAAGAGAAGATCCTGCACTTTGCATACAATCTGGTGTTTGAGTTCTCCCTCTGAAGAGATACAGTCAAGGCCCGTTTATACACACTCCAGGCTATAATAAAAATAAACATATTTCCCAGTTTTCTCGTCTAAATATAAGTATTTTAATCCATGACTGTGGTTCGGTTAGATAAAGTGCACTGTTGCTGCTTACTCTGCTCTCATTTATTTAAAGCCAGTGTTCCAGCAGAGTTAGGTCTTGTTAAAAATTAATTAATGTCTCTTCATCTCAGTTAAACCCACTCTGAATCGTCGCATTGGTGAGAGCTAGTTTTTTTTCCCCCCCTTTTTGCTGAAAGCTTTCGTCAAATGAACTTTTTAAAGTTGAACGAAGTGAAAACGTCTCTAAATGAAACATAGAAATCAGCCGGCTCATTTATCCCACACTGAATCTTCTCCTGGCTCCGCCTTCCTTCCTCGTTTTTCATTCAAGCAACAGCTTTATCCTCCGTGCAGATGAACCAGATGCAAACCTAATAAAGATAAAGCCGGAAAACATCCGTAGTTATTCTAATAAAAACTGTATTCCAACATTGACTTAATTTATTAAAGGTTTTTATTTATTTTCTTCAAACGCAACATTAAAACTTCAGCACATCATGAACCAGACGGTATCATGTTTATTTATCTCAAAACAAATGAGTCAAAGTCTTCAAAGTAATGAGCCAGATGTTTGACCTGAATGTGGAAAATGTGAACTGGAATGAAAACAGCGGGTTTTTGTATAAAACGATCACTAATTCAGTTTAAAAAAAAACTATTTTAAATGATTTTTATTATTATTACATGTTCCAGATGTTTATTAAATATAGAAAAATGGGTCAAACAACCAACCATGTTTCTAGCATCGTCTGGGTCGAACCAGATGGTGCAATCTGTGTTACAAACACACGCTTATTTCTATGTCAATAACTCGTTGTGTTAAACATGCAGCAGAGACAGATGTGCGTCTCTAAACGCATAGAAAAATGCTTTAAAATGGTTGACTTTTGAGTGTTTGGGGGGAGAAAGATGAACCACACAAAGAGTTTGACCTTTTCCGCCTTTTGTCTCGTTAAATCGCAAACTCTGATCTAATTATTATTTTATGTGCTAAAAAGAAACACAAAATAGTGGATAAGTTTGACAATAATCAAGAATATTTTGACAAATCAAAGTGTGGCATCCATTTAGTAATATCCAGTTGCCTCTACCGGCTTTGCACATCTGGACTTTAAAATGTTTGCCCGCTTGTCTTCAAGCTCAGTCACGTCGACTTTGGACTATCTGTGACCATCGGGTTTCACAACGTGCCTCAGATCCTCAGTCGAATTTAGGTCAGGACTTTGACTGGGACTTCAGTCTAAACCGGGGGACTCAAACTCTAGTCCGGTCGGAGGCCGGTGTGCTGCAGCTTTTAGATGTCGCTGGTCCAGAACACCTGAATCCAAAGTCTGAATTACAACCTTGGTGTGTAGTTGAGCTCTACCGAATCCTGCTAATGACCCACTTGTTTGGTCCAGGTGTGTTTAAACAAAGACGCATCTTAACTTTGCTTCTTCCAGGTTTTCTTCCAGGATTGTCCTGCATTTAGCTCCGTTCATTTTCACTCTTACCAGCTACCTCGTCTCTGCTGAAGAAAACTTCTCCACCACACATAGGAGTGCACAAGTAGTATTTGTTCTGTCAACAGATTCTCCCACCTGAGCTCTCTGCAGCTCCTCCAGAGTTACTGTGGGCCTCTTGGTTGCAACTCCACGCATCATTTTACTTTTCGCTTTGGTCCGTCTCATCAAATTCCAATAAAATATATATAAGCCTGTGGTTGTAATGTGACAAAACCTATAAGAGTGTTAAGGTTGGCAAATCAAAACCTATGAACCTCACGAACCTGCAGGATTTCTTTGATTGAGACGGTTTTCTGCACCATACGACCGCCGGGCTTCAGTCTGACTCTTTCTCTACTTGCTGTTTTTCTCATGCAGCTCCTTGATAATCTAACATTCAGCTCCTGACGCCATAATTTATGGCCTCTGGTGTCTGTTCTACATGTCGGCTCCCTGCAAATCGAATCATTTACAAATCCATTACTGGTCTGCAAATGTACCAAATTACGGCCAATTTCAATCTATTTGTGCAATGAGTTTTGGCCTTAGTTTTTTTTTTTTTTTGAACAAATTATCAGATTTTGTAGCTTTTTTAACTTCGGCCTCGTCCACACCCAACCGGGTATCTCACAAAACAAAGATATTTTTCTACGGTTTGGCCCGTCGTCCACACGCAGATTTACGGCATGATTTATATCACACCAAAGCATCAAAAAAGCGTTGCACGCCAAAGTTTGACGCTTGAACAATCACAGCTCAACGCGCGTCCAAAGCAGATTGGAATCTGAATGAGGAAGTAAAAGTAAAGGTCGTTGGAGAGGGAAAAAACCTTGCCCATTAAAGGCAACATACTCTTTACGCCAAAATAAAAATTGAAAACAAAGTGTGTAGCACTACACAAAGTAATAGTCACGGTTGAACATCAGAGAATAAGATTTCAGATAACAAGTCTTTGCCAAAATGCCAGGAAAACCAGCACTGTTTATTGAACTGTTTCAAAACTATAAACATCCTACAAACATACTATATACATGATTGTGAGTGAGTGAGTCTGAGAAGAGAAATTGAAGAGAAATTGTCCTCCATATCAGTCCTACTTGTTAACGTCTTCTTACAGCCTTCACACCAACACCGATGTAGGAGCTGTACCTATAAAATAATGATAATTTTACAAAAACATTCTCAATAACAATATGGTCTATGAACAAAATGACTGTGGACCAATTTTTGGTCAAATAAAGGGTTGAGTCAATTACCTTAGCTATCCAGAGGTTGGTGATTGGCTTCTTTCTTCTCCTATGAAGTGAGAGATAACAAAAAAACAGCAGTCAATCATTGGGATTATAATATAATGTGATTTGTTTTATTGTTAAATGATTACCTTTTCCCTGTTATGTCTCTGTCCCTTCCTCTCTCTTCCTCATCCTCATGCCCGTGTTTACTCTTTTGCTCTCCATCTTCATCTTCCTCTCCTCTTTCCTGTTCTTCTCCTGCTCTCGATAGCCGTTTTCAGACAGAAGTTCTGGAATATTTGCGGACAATTCCATCCGGTCTTGAACCGGAGTTGTTTTCAAATACACCACTTTTTTCCGGACCATTGCCTCTCGGCTCCTTTCACACAGCAAGAAATGTACCGGAGGATCCTGGTGAATGCCTGGGGGGTGTGGGGGGTTGTATGCGGAGATGACGTAAACAAACAAATGGATTATTGCAAAGATGGTAGACGAAACAGCAGATCTACTCGCAGCGCTCGCCTTTGTGATGTGTGCTATTTTGCGCACATGAAAACGCTTAAGAGACATCGACGAAGAAGCTGAAAGGAAAATAGTGACATTTATACATAATCAATGTGTGCGTTCACAGCGTTCCCTGCGTAGACATCTATAAAGATAAATAAAATAAAGATATATTCTTTATATATGTCTATGGTTCCCTGGAATGCTCCTGTCCGTATTATCATCCCCAACAGTTGTGGAAAAACAAAATTAATTTTGACAGTGTTGCCAAATACCTGTCAGCATATTTTCTTTTCTTCCGCTTATTTGATCTGCTTGGGTACGTCCGTTTCATTTTCACTCTCCTGTCACTTCCTTCTTTTATTAGTGCTATGGCGGATGGCAACTCGCTTTAACGGTGCATTAGCGCCACCAGCTGGACTGGGGTGTAGGTCACTTATGTTTTTCGTTGGACACTGCTACGAACTAGAGGACTAGTCCATTTCATTTTGAAAATAGTGGGGTGCATGTGTAGGGTGAGCTAACCATGAAATGGGCTCAGTAACTACTACTTCAACGTTTCAACGTATTTCTTAAGAATATTAATAAAATTGACATTGCTTTTAAAGCATTCATGATGAGATGGGTTTTTTTTCTTTTTCATTTTTAGGTTGGTCGGGGCCCCCCCTACGACGGCCAATGGTGGGGGCCCCAGGCAGCCGCCTACCGATGTCTCTATGTTAAGACCGCCTATGAGGTTTGGCATGTCTATGAATGTGCTTAACAACGTACTGATGCGGTTAGGTGTGGACCATGTTTTTTTATATTTATTTTTTATTTAAACAAGGTGGTGAGAATATTTCCTTTTTTTAAACCCGGCTACATGTGTACATGGTCTAATACTCGTGATCCTGACATGACCCCCACCCCTGCCAGAGGTCTTATTCCTCGTAAAACGGCTCACAAGGCATTCATTCATACCAAAGACCACAGCAAATCTATTGAAAAAAGAACAAGTGAATGAGACCTTTAATCAACTCGCAGAGAGCTGGTGCCAAACAACTGGATTGTTGACGTACTCTTACGTGTTTTTTTTTCTTCCCTTTTCTTACTGTGTCGTTTGCAGGTTAAAGACGAGCGAAAAGCCCAGGAAGTGTTTGACCTGGCTGATTACGAGCGCTCGGAGGAGCTGAGGAAGGCGAAGAGTCGGAGCAAGAAAAACCACAGTCGCTTCACGTTGCTGCGCTGCAAGCAGCGAGGAAACACGGTGAGTCCGCCTTCCTTTCTCCACCTCTGTCTCTGGCTTAATAGCCGTCTGTTTCTGGTCTGGAGCTGCACTTTGACGCCAAAAAACGACAGCATTACTAGGTTGTTTAGCCATTTGTTAATTTGAGCCCGTCACTCAGCTGTATAATGTGGCCAAAGCTGGGGAATCCCTTAAATTTCTCACCACGTTAAAGTAAAGGCGGTTTTGGCCTGCATACCAGCAGAGTCTGATCACCCTTCATAGGTTAATAACTCCACGGCCTGGCCAAGGTTTTATAAGGCCCTAAACACAATTTGATCTGGGGGCCCTGACAGCTACCATCGATGAGCAGAGCCCAACAAATCCTTTTTTTTTTTTTTTTCTAAATTTGACTTCAGTTTACATCTAGCAAAACCTTCATTAAAGTTTAAAATATTGGAAATTGAAACACAATATAAATTATGACTTCTACAACTAAATGTGTGTTGCTTCATTAACATACAGGTTCATCTCGGTAAATTAATCAATTAATTTATTCGTGAACTGCATTCTAAAAGTAAAACTGACGTTTCTATTAATGTAGATTAACATGGCTTACAGCTAATGACAATCCAGAATTCAGTTTATTAGAAAATGTATATGTTTCGTAGGACCAATGAAAACAATTGTTTAATATAGAATTGGTATGTTATGACAGTTCTGTGGTATTCTGACTAATCAGTCAGACCATGATTGACAGCCTCCTAAAAAAGTGTTAGCCTCAAATGGTTATTGCTGTATCCAAGCACAATAATGGAAAGTTGAGTGGAAAGAAAAACTGCTGCAGGAAAAAAAGGGATGACTGCAGCAGTTGGAGGATTGTGAATGGTGCTAGTGCTTTAAAAACCACCGCACAGACGTTTTGAGGATACAGGTTACAAATGTCGCATTCCTTGTGTTACTCCATTCCTGAACCAGACGGAAAACATCAGAACTGTCTTACCGGGGCTAAAAAGAGAAAGTCCTGTGGTCCAAAATCCTGTTTCCAGAGTAAACCAAATTTTCCATTTCATTTGGAAATCAATGTCCCACAGTCTGTTGGAGGTGTTGAGATCCAGTGTGAAGTTTTCACTGTCACTGATGGTTAGATTAGTGTTATCTGCTGGTGTTGGTCCACGGTGATGTATCGAGTCCAAAATCAGCGCAAGCATCTCACCAGAAAACCTGAGAGCTCTATATGCTTCCTTCTGTTGAAATACTTTCAATGACCATGGGGTCATTGAACCAAACTGGCCTGCTGTTGATGCAGTTGAGGTGATGGCCACTATTGAAGCATGTTGGGCTTCGTTTATTTATTTAAAAATTGTAACTTCTTGTTTTTTGTGTTCCTTATTCTTTATTTTTCTATTAAATTAATTATTTAAGATGAAAATAGATTTTTCTTTTCTTATTTATTTTTAATATAATTATATTTTTTCATTAATTTCTGAATTTTTTCTTTATTTGTAAATATTTTTAAAATAATCTTTTTCCATTTATTTATTTGTAACGATGTTTTAATTATTTTATTTTTATTCATAATTAATTGTGTTCAGTTTTTTTATATTAAAAAAATATCAAAATAATTTATTTATTTATAGAATGTTTTATATTTATTATTTGTTTAATCATTATTTTTGTTTTTGTTGATAAAATTTTTTTTTATTAAGATTTTTAATATATATTATTAAATTTATTTTAAATTTATTATTTGTTCTCTTTTTATCACTCTGAGCCTCTTTAACACCTGAGCAGAACTTGAGCTTAGAAAGGGAATTTTGTGTTTTCAGTCTTTGTGACTCTGTCTAAGGAATCTATTTCACATGCGACTTTGACCTTTTGATTGGAAATACCACATGAAATTAGCTTTTTGGTGATATTTAAATTTTTTAGAATGAGATATGCATCAAGGAACCCTCAGCATGTTTCTTTTCACCAACGTTTATTATCAAAAAAGAGGAAGAATCCTCATAATGAATTATCAAACTGAACATGAGTCACTGAAAGTTTTACATTTTTCCACCTATATTTTATAGTTGTAGCATTCATGATTAAAATGACTGCATTTGATCGTTCTGAACTCATTAGTAGAGGTTTTTGTTTAATATTCTATTTAATTTTTAATTAAGATAAAAATAGATTTTTCATAAATTTATTTTAATCTAATTATATTTTTTTCATTAATTTCTTATTTTTTATTTATTTAATAAACATTTTTATATCTTTTTTGTTTATTTGTAACAATGTTTTATTATATTTATTTATAATTTATTGTGTTCACATTTTTTATATAAATTTAAAAAATATAAAAATAAAATGTTCATTTATTTGTTGATTTAAAAAGATTAAATTAAGATTTTTAATATATATATTTTAATTTATTTCTAATTTATCAAACTGAACAAATATGAGTCACTGAAAGTTTTACAGATGTAGCATTCATGATTAAAATGACTGCATTTGATGGATCGTTCTGAACTCATTAGTAGAGGTTTTTGTTTTTTCGTGTGAGAAAAGCTTTTTTTTTCTTGTTCTTCCAGCTGAAGCTTTGATGATGCTCCAGGGGTCAGGTTGGACGTAAATCCAGCAGAGCATAATTCAGACCAGGGAGGAGGCTTACTTGCAGATCTTATGAGGTCGCCATGTACACGCTGCAGAGCTTTAATCGGTCTGTTTTAGCTCAGTGGTTTCTTCTGCTCAGATTATCTTCTGAAAAAGGCTTATGAGAGAAATCCAAAAGGTTTACTTGGGCTTTAACTTTTATTCTCTGAAGAGACGCGCTCTGATTTTTTTAATTTTTATTTTACAGCTAAAATGATTGGAACACATCAGTGTTTTTTACTTTAATGTTACTTATTTAGTGAACTGATGAGAATTTTCAGCTGGGATTTATAATAACATAGAAAAAGGAAAGTGATTGGGGTTTTATACGACCATACATGGATAGACTACTGTGCAAAAGTCTTGACTCTGTCACTTTTCCTTTTTTCCCCTCGTTGTTTTTTTTAGCGGTGGTTTAGGATTTCGGAAGAAGCTTTGAAAGTTGGACTTTGGCTGCTTTTCCATATTCATTTTTTTTTTTCCGTCTAAGTCGCCGGTTCCAGATGTGAAAACCCTGAACTCTTCCTACGGTTCGTCCTTTCTGTGTGTCTCTATTCGTCTCCGTCTGTCCGCTGCTTCCGGAGATTATGCCGTCCCAACACGGCCCACTCTGCTGGTGGATTTCCTCCGACATCTGCGTCAGGATTGGTGAATCTGAGTGTATATGGCCCGCCCACATGTCCTCAACAGCTCTGACTGGCCAAGCCCTGATGGGGATTTTTTTTTTTTACCCCTTAAAAAAAGGCTTAATCTTCAGAATCCCATTAGTCTACGAGTTACAGAAGAATAATCCCTGAAACTCTTTCCCATGCCAGTCTTCCTGCTTACTCATTCTTACAGTCGTGCAATTCTGAAATGAAGCGGAGGGGAAAAAAACATGACTGAAGCTTTAGCTCACGGATTATTGTTTTAAAGGCTTGTCTGTATGATGTGATGTGAGTGAAGCAGTGGCAAAAAGTCACCAAAATGTCAGAGTTTTAGTTTAGTTTTTTTATGACAACAGCTAGCCATCAGTAAACATGAAAGCGTAGCGCTGTAACTCAGCGTTTGATGTTTCTAAAATATAAAGATTTTTGGCATTCATGATGAACTGTGAGCGACAGAGAATGGCAAAAAAAACGATCAGAGGAGCAGGAAGTCTGCAGAAGAGTAGAAGCATTGAGCTCTGTGTGAAAACCATAGATTGTATATACAAGATGGATGGAGCCTCCGTGATGTCGTCCTGCAGAGCTGAATTGAAGCCCAGTGGGCGATTCCCACCACCGCCATTTTGGCCGGGTCACGCGTCTCGTCACGCCTGGAAAATACAAAAAATGGGCAAAGAGGTGGAGCTAAGAGTGGCGCTGTGAGGGTGGGGGTGGATGATTGACACTCTGAGCCCATGTAGCTACGAGCTAACCGAGCTAACCCGGACCCAGTGTTGGGGTAGTTACTCAAAGTAATCCCTTACATTACTTACTTTCCAAAAAAGAAACTAACTTAGCTACATTAATAGTTACACTACTCTTGCATTGTTCTAAAACATCATACCTGAAATGAATGCCAAGGTGACTAAAAGAATATTATGACAGAAAGAGTTAGAATAAAAAAAAATATATATATAGAAACTACAAATGCAACCCCCAAATATATTTCAGACACATCTATGTACACATATCTACACAAATATCATTTTTATATATATATACATACAAATAAGAAGGTAAACATCTATATAAAACGGCTGACTGAGAAACAAAGAAGAGCTATTAGCATTAGCTAGTTGGGACATACCTTTCTTCCTCCGGTAGAATCAGGTTTTCCTCTTCTGATGACGAGTCCTCAACACAAACCTCTGATGAACTATCATTCCAAATAATCGCTAGGGCTTCGTCAGTGATGATTCTCTTCTCTTGAAGCGCCATTTTTCGAACGCAAACAAAACAATCGAAACCGAATCGTTCACTCAGCTGATCACTGCGTCAGCTCTCGCCCCCGAGGTAAACAAAATATCTGTTTCTAGAATTACGCAGACCTGTAACTCCAGTTTCTATTGGCCGATTTGGATGATTGACACATGGTTAGAATCGTAAGATCCTATAGAATCACGCTGACAACAAAACTTTGAAGCAGATTGGACAAAGCAAATGTTTACATGGGGAAAGTTCACAGTGTGCATGACAGACAAGGTTGAGCTTCCTCGAATCAAATGTAAAAAATAATGGCAAAGGATTAAGTTTTTTTACTTTTTCTTTTCTAAATGCACACTAGATATTTAAGTTATTCTGGAAATAGTCATATCCCGGTGGATTATTCTTTTCAGCTAGGAAAAAACAAAGGTAAGAAATAATTTATGCTCTAGTTTTTCAAATGCTGTACATATTTTTGGGCTTTATTTTGCTGCTCATTTGCTGAAATTTGCACGTAGCGTGATGAAACGTGCAGCTTTAGAATCTGTGAGATGCTGGCTTTCAGGGAAGGCAAAGTTTGCTCGGTTCTGTTCGGCAGGTTGACCGACAGGTTCGGTTGAATGTGTTCATGTAAAAATCGCAAAATAGCACAACTGCTCTTTTAGTTGCTTGTTATTTTTTCTGGGTTTGGAGGTCACAGAAAATATTAGAATCTTTAGCTGAGATTCTGAGGTTTATAATGATAGGACATGTTTAGCAATCAGTGACCACAGGTCAACTAAATTCGGACATTTCCCAGCCTTTCCCCCACAGTGACCCGGCGGCGGGGGCTGTGGGGTGGAACTGGTTATGTAACGAGTAACGACATCATATTTTCGAAAGTAATTGTAATGTCATTACAGTGTTTGCCGCAGTAACGCGTTACACTACTACGTTACAAAAATAGTAATGTCATTACAGTAACTTGTTACTTTGTTACACCCAACACTGCCCAGAGCTAACCAAAGCTAACGGAGGATAGCGGGCGCTTTTTAGCCAGAAAACCGCGGTTGAGCTACTCTACCGGTCTGCCTTCTAGGCAAATTCAAATATTTTTTTCAAATAATGGTCAGGAAGCCTTGTTGGTCCATAACTTTCACTAAAACTATGTGAATTTTAATTAAAACAAGTTTTAATAATCAATATGTAAAGTAAAGAAGAAATGTGATCATTTCAACCCATTTTCGACCAAGTAGCCTAATCTTAAATGCACAGCAGAAAAATAATTTTACTTACCGAAAAAATGGAGACTTTTTGGATGGTCTGTTAGTGCAATCAATACCACAGCGAGCCATCTTTGTCCAATAGCTCCACGATTAACATCCGAACACGAATAAACATTGCAGAAGCAACAGATGGTCAAGTTCAGAGTGTTGAAATGGCCGAGACTGTTAATATTCATAATTTTAAGCTTAAATTACATCTAAACAGTGAAGTTGCTCTGCAGTGAAATGTTGACTTGAGGGCGCTGAATGCAAACGGCACACTTTTCAGATTTGTATGTGCAAAAAGTCTTCAATACCATGTGACACTTTCCAAAACAAATACCAGATGAGGAGAGGACGGATGTCAGAACTCTGTTCTAGGAGCCGCTAACATCTGGGGGGGGGGGGAAGGAAACGCTGGGCTTTGCTAGTAGTTGTTCTCAGTTACCAAACTGACCTGTAGTAGCAACACGAGCAACAACAGCAACACCTTTCTCTTCAATGTTTACAGTCGAACACCGTAGCAGCAGTTTCAGCATGGCTGCTGCCAGAAGTGCAGAAAACCATTCGTTTCTGCAGCTTCCTCTGCGATCTTTAAACACGGCGGCCATGTTGGATCCTTAGGTTGGTGTTGGTGAAAAAAATGGCATTCTCCTTTTAATTATTACTTGTCTCAGTGAATTTTGCCTACTTAGTACTTTGAAACTTATTAAAATGCCGATTTACATGACGTCATAATCATAGCCATAACCTGTGTTTGTAGCTTCCAGAAAACACATTAAGACGAAATGCAACATAAAGACAAAGCGGATGTGGGTTTTTTTTTTTTATATAGAACATGCCGTCCACAAAGAATTGACAGAATAAAGGCCAGGAGCTCCTCGTTTCACTACTTAAATGTAAAAAATCCCAAACTGAGCGTTCGCTTTGAATGACAAGAACAATTTTTCTGTAACATTTAAGTGGTAAACACACGATGAACGCAGCGCTTAAATGTTTGTCGGTTTAAAGGTTTAATGGCGTCTGTTCGCAGGTTCCCAATCTGGTGTTTCTGGCTGTGAGCCCAGAGGAGAAAGAGTCCTGGATCAACACCCTGAATGTGGCCATAATCAAGGCGAAAAACAGAGTTTTAGATGAGGTCTGACCAGCTTTGTTTGGCGAGATTATCAAAGGTTTGAGGTTCAGCTATTGGGGAAGAATATTCATGTCGATCCGATGGGCTTTCAGGTGACCATCGAGGACGACAGCGCTCTGGATCATCTCACCAGAGACCGGGCAAAGATCCCTCACAGCCGCCGACTGCCGACCAGAGGACACCTCATGGCCGTGGTAGAAACCTCCCTCATCCCTCCTTCCCGTTATCCCGAATCAGCAGCAGCTTTTCATGAGATCCCCTCTGACACCTCACTGCAGGCCTCCACCTCCTCCCACGGCATGCTGACCCTCGACCTCGTCACGGAGGAGGACGGCTTCTGCCTCGACTACGACGACGACGAGTCCTGGGAGGACAGCTTCCGGGTCAACCTGCAGAAAAACTGCTCCGGAGGAGGGGTCGGGGGTCGTCAACGAGCCGGCACCGACGTCTCGAAGCTGCGGGTGACGTCCAAAGAGCCCAAAGTGAAGACTGGTAGCCTACCGAGGGGCAGCGAGCGCTCCTGGGGCAAACAGTCCCACCTGGAGGCCTCCAAAGTCCAGAAGAACCAGCAAGTCCAGGTGAGACACTTCTAGGTCGGTGTAGCTTGAAATCTGATGTACAAAACATAAAATAAATGGTTAGGGGTGCCAATAACTGTGGCTCCAATGATTATGTTGAAAACAAGCCATAAGACGTGGATCATGAGCGTTGGCGAAAGGGAGCTCAGAGAAGAGCCTCCGCTTCTCCAAATCGAAAGGAGTCAGTTGAAGTGGTTCGTGCATCTGATATATCTCCCGTCTGGGGGTTCCCTCCTGTACCTGCTGCCCCACAGACCTGATCTCGGATAATTGGAAGTAGAGCTGTAATCGGGCCTTAAAAGTTGGGCCCGGCCCGAGCTCGAAGAGTAATATTTTGATAGCTCATTAAAGCCCGAGCACGATTACAGCCCGACATTATTTAAAAGTCACACATCAGGGTTTCCGCTAGAAAAAAAATGGCACCGGACAACGTGACCGGCAGGTTTTCAGTTTACTGGACAAATGTTTGAAATTCCCGTCAAATAGGCCTATTATCTGAAGCTTACAATGATAAATGAGGGCCTGCCTATAAGAATAATATCAAGGCATGTCGATTTATAATCTTTTTAAGTTTGCAGCTTTATGAAATAACATGACTACAGTCAATTAGGCTATCTCACATGCATGACTTCTAAAATAAAGGCTGTTGCACAAGCCTGCCCTCTTTAAACATGAACATAAAGAAACTGAAGGCCCACCTATTATCAGATTAAATAATTTGCAAACAAAAACACATATTCACCAGCGGCTAACCTGCGTTTCACCTCCTCGGCATCCATTTTGCATCTTGTTCGCGCTAATGAGATGATCAGCTGGCACGACCCCCGGGTTCGGGCAAAGATCTTCTGCTCTAATTGGAAGACGATGGATAGGTGCACGATCAGTTCATAACATTACAGAATGAATAAATGTGCTCACATTAAGTATCGGGTTTCTTTTCAGTTAGTTTATGTTGCTGTTGCAATAATTTGTTGAATTTATTTGAGGACTTTTCACTCGTCTTTAACAGGGATGGATGCTGTAAATCAACCCTGAAATGCAAAAAATAGGACATTTTGTTGTTCTTAGTCTTTATGGCGTTTTCTTTAATTAGCCCTCCAAGTGTCATTGTCCCATTTTGGGTTCTTGCATCATATGAACTAAGACTGTGAACTAGATCTGGGCGATATGGAAAAGAAAATCTATCATAATATTTTTCATATCAGTCAATATCGATATATATCACGATATAAAACAAATCACTACCTTTGACAATATTTGACATTCTCTGGTACTACTTGAGGATATCAGAAGGTTCATTTTAGATTTAAAGTTTTATTTTCAAAAGTTGAACATGTCATCGGACATTATAAAGCCATTTCTGAAAAAATAAAGGGGGTTTGGGCTGGGTGATATAGATTAATTTGGATTTCATGCCAAATTTCTTTCTTAAAAATAAATTGAAATTGACAGAAAATATTGTTTAAAACTTAGAAACTAATCATCCCTTCTTGGAGTTGACCTGATTTCAAAGACTGCTGTAAAAAATGCTCTTAAAGCAAGATGGAAGGGCTTGGGCGAAATATGAAAACCAGAGAGAAGCATTGGTGAATTTTTTTTCTCGATATTCCAACAATTCAATGTTTGATATGATAAACCGTTATAATCAATAATATATCGCCCACCCTTCTGTGAACCCTTCAAGCCACAAACTACACATCTGACCTTTCCTCTTTTTTCAGGTCCTTCAGGCTCAGTCTCGGACGCCTCAACCAGGGAAGAGGCTCAGCATGCAGGGTCGGAGTCGCTGCGCCTCCATGGATGAAGTCCTCTCCTCCAGGTGCATCATCCAGAGACGAGAAATTCACCTCTTCGTCTCATTGGAAATTATTAAATTATCATCTTGAAGTGGTTCTCCTGAGCTGCGGAGAGCCTCCGAAACATTCATTCACGCATTTTCAATTGTTCAGGTTTCACCCAGAGAATTTTTTATTTTTATTTTTTTTAAGGTTTTTGTGGCCATAGTGGCCTTTATTGAAAGTGGACAGGCTTACAGAAAGGGGTGAGAGACATTTGGCAAATGTCCCTGGGCTGGAATCAAATCCGGGACAACCGCATCGAGGACTAAGGCCTCTGAACATGGGGTGCCCGTCTTAAACCACTGCGCCACGCGACGCCCCACCCAGAGAAACTTTGCACAGGTTTTCATCTGCACAACAATACGGAGGAGGATTTGGGCGACTGATAAAAAAAAAAGAAAAAAGATTCTTGTTTTTTTTCCTCATAATTTGTTTCATTTTTAATCTATAGCCAGTTTCCTCATATCCTGATGATACGATTGAATCTCGTACTTTTTGCTGCGGCTGCATGCAGAGGTTACAACTCCATTTATTTTGAGGTGGTTCGGGTCGGTACCACCGTTCCGTGACATAATGACGCACGCGACTACCCACGTGTGCGCGTTCACGAGGAGGCGGTGTTGTGCTTCAATTAGCAGCTAGATGAGCTAAGCTAGCCAGCCCAGACACCCACGCAAACTCAAGTTGAAAGAGGAGACGAATTTGGTCCAGCTATACAAAAAGAGCAAAAATGGCCTCTGATAGTCGTAGAGCTCGGACTAACTTTTTGGAGACATGTTGTCTTTTCCTGGTTGTTGTTGTGTTTACTGACGAAACCACCCGTGATTTTGCTAATCCCGCATGATTTTGTGCTTTCGTTTTTATGAAACCCCTTTATGTTTTTATGTCCCGTTGGCAGCGTGTTACATACTTGAGGGTCAAATCTGCCTTTTTTTGACCCCCTCTCTATGTAAATATTCATATTATACATCATATTATACATTATTTGAAAGCTGAGATTCTTTCAGGGAAGAGCTGACCACAAGGTCAGAATGGCCAGTATGATCTAGATCGGTGGCCAGAACTTTTGCTTTTGTACCCCAAAATCAACCGCGGTTGAGCCACTGTCACAATCCTCCGGTGTGTCTGCTTGTGTATGTGAGTGAGGCATCTTCCTTTTATAGAAGATCTTTGTAAGCACTACTGGTGGTGCTGCAGCTGTGAGTGATTAGTACCTCTCGCGGCTGCGCTCTATTCTGCTGTCAACTACTTTGATATCGTTTGCTAGCTGCTACCAGACGTCAGTAGCTCTCTTCTGCTTTGAAATGAAGCTCGCCTAACCTCACAGTGCTTCCAAATTTAGGTCGCCTCGGCGCAAGAAAGTTTAATATATTCATGGAAAACACATTTAAAATTCTGATCCACAACCCACCCGAGGTAAAGAAACTTGCAAGCTCCCAGCTGAATTTCAACACCATCCTGTCCCTGCTTGTGATTAAAATGATTTATGCCAATCAATGATACCATCATAACTGTAGACACACTTTTGTCACATCACTCAGAAAGCAAAATAAATGACAACTTACCGTTCGAAGCTGTATATCAAAACCCAGAACAGAGCCATATCTCTAACATCATCCGCCACTCAAAACCTGGATAATTCCCTTCCTTGTGTGTGATTCTCACAAGGTTTCATCAGAACTACCGTTAGCATGCAAGTTAGCCTAACAATAACACAGCACTCTTCTTCTTCTTTGTGTTTATAAAAAGGCCTGCAAACAACAAATTGGAGAATTACCGCCAACGACTGGTATGGAGTGTGGACCAGAGACAATAAATTGCATTGGTTAGAATTACATGGGCGTTGTAATCTGTCCGATACCTGATTGCCCATGGGCCAATGAGTTTTCTCATAATTCAGGGATTGAAGTCAGAATTCTGTTTTATAATTTCAGATTCTGACTTAAATCTCTTCTGAGTTGTTGTTTTTTTGTCAGAATTTTTTTTCAGTGGCCTTAATCCTCTTCTGTACCATAATAAGATCCAGAAATGCCCACTCACTCACACAGATTTATTTCAGCCAAATCTCTGAGCTTCCCCCCTGATTTTGACACCAGTCCCTGACCGTTTATCTGAGATATAAACCTTTAAGCTATCAGAAAGGAAATTAGAGATTGTCAATTAAATGTAATGGTTCTTCAACAAGTGAAATTAAAGGGGTTAAATTCAACTCAGGCAGGAAGAAAATGGGTTCATTAGAAACGAAAGCTGCACATCATGATGCATCAAAGAGTCACACAGAACTGTGAGCACAAGACTGATTTCTAATGTGATCCCTGTTTGTGCTATTAGCTCTGGACTTGTGTTAGATGTAAATAAGAGAGGGAGAACTGCATTTCCACCACTTCCTCATTTGAATCCCAACTGAGGCTCCTCTGTTTGGATTTTGCATATCCTCATTTTTGCATGAACTGGAATTTTTCACCGGTTTTTCCGCTTTACTTCAGACAGTCCAGAACGACACGTTAGGCTGGTTAGAGGCTCCAAATTGGTTGTAAGTGGGCGGATGCATAGATGGGATTTCTCTTACTGGCTTTGTGCTACTCTTAGTTTTAGTGTTATCAAATTGATAAAGAAACCCTTTTCACCCTTACTGAGTTAAAACAGTGTGTAATCGTCTTTTGCTTCAGTTACAGCAGCAAGTATTTTTTTAAGGTGTGTTTCTATCAGTTTTACACGTCTGGATGCTAAAGCTTTTGCGCATTCTTCTTTGCAAAATAGCTCAGGTTCACTCCGATCAAATGGAGCTCGTCTGTCATCATGAATTTTGAAGTCTTGCTCACAGATTTTCAGATGGCTTTAGGATTGGACTAGACCGTGGGTCTGCGACTTTTACGATCTCTTACTAGCCATTTTTGCCCTCAGTCCAGCTAAATAAAACGGGTTTAGAACCGTAAATGTTACATCACCCATTGAAGGACAATTTAAATCTTTGAACTTTGTCGTCACTTTTAAAGAGCCACCATTTTGTTTCTGTTTTTAGGTTTTAAAGTAATGAAAAACCCTTTTGCTAAAATAGGAGGGATCCCTTTTCTTCTATTGGATGTCGGCCTCGAGAATGACATAAAAAACGCTCATAATCACCCCATTTTTACATTTTTTTCCCCCCAGACCGGCAATGATTCGGTCAGAGTTTCGTTCGGCTCTTCGTCGCTGTCCAACCGAAGAGGAGGCGGGCAGCGGGACTTCCACCCAGCCTGTCGGCCAGCTGCAGAGCCTCATTGCTCAGAGGATGCAAAGAGCTCAGGAGCTGCTGGAGGAAATGAGGCTGCAGGTCTGAAAGCCTCAGAAAGCCTCTCTCCATACTCAATGAGTTGATTGTAATTTAAAAAAAAACAAAAAAAAATGATGGTGAATGTTGCCGTTTGTAGGAGCTGCAGAAGGCAAAAGCTGAGAGGGAACGAGGAGGCAGCTCGTCGTACCTGAAGGGGATCAACTCCCCCCGACTTCACCACCTCAGGGGCTCAGACTCTCCCCATTCCAGGTTGGTTTCATCACATTTTGTGAAAGGGGAATTTTGAGATGTCAGAATGGGCGAATGAACAATTTTTTTTTTCTTCCCATCCTCCTCAGCAGGTCATCGGGGTCTCCGAGGAGCAGGAGCAGCGACTCTCCTCGTCTCCGGGGCAAAGACTCGCCTCGCCTGAGAGGGAGAGAGTCTCCCCGATCCAAAGCCAAGAAGAACCGCTCCAAAGCCACGGACTCGCCTCGCTCCAAAGGATCGCACTCTCCCGCGGCCAAAGCCGCCGACTCTCCTCGCCTGAAAGATTCTCCTCATCCCGGTGGCTCTCCTCGATCAAAGAGCTCCGACGCACCAAAACTCAAAGGATCGTCGGGTGCCAGCTCCGGCAGAAAGGACGATTCTCCTCCACAGGGGGCCTCTGAAACGCCTCCATGTCCGAATGGATCCGACTCCTGTCGGGCCGAAGGAACCGATTCACCGCAGGGCAGCGAAAGCGACTCCCCTCATCTGGGCAGCATTAAGGAGAATCAACAGAATCAAAACTCCCCAGGTCTGCCCAGATCCTTCGATTCCCCGCTGCCCAAAAGCCCCGACAAACGTCGCCTCACTCCTCCTCCGCCTGAAGAGGATCTGGAGGTGGAGAGACGGCGAGCCGAGGCCGAGCGGCTCCTGGAGGAGGCGGTGTCGTCCTGGAAAGAGGCGCAGGAGGTCCTGCAGGAGGTGAAGGAGCTGCAGAGCCAGACGCTGAGGCGGCAGCGCAGGCGGACCTATGAGAAGATGACTGCAGCGGCTGCAGCTTTACAGCCGGCGGCGACGTCGGCGACCGCCGCCGCGGAGGAGGACGACACTCCTGGCTCCCCGACGTCACCGGAGGACGAGGAAGAGTCCGAGACACCCTGACCAGAACAAATATCTGGGACGTGCCAGCATCACTCTGCATGCTTCTGCACACAAAAAACTAACAAGGTTTACACTGTTTTTTTGTTTGTTTTTTTACATTTTTTGATCCTGCTTCCGAAAAGATTTCAAAATATTCATCAAGGCAACAAGGAGTAGTGAGGAAACGTGTGGATTATTTAAAAAGCAGGGATTCGTTTCGCTCCGGGCGATTTAACGACTTTACTCCTGCCCGGCGCTCTTCCCTCTGCTGTCAGGAGACGTCCATCTGTGGCAGCAGATTCACATTTGATTTTAATTAACTTTTAATGAAGAGGAGCTCCTCTTCACCTTTTCTAACGATGCTGCACGCTTTTTCTTCTTTTTCCTATTTCTCTAGGAAGTGAAGAGAAAATCATCTCCGTTCATTTTTAAACCGAGATGTCAAACCTTTTTATGATAACGTCGCCGAAGAGCACAAAATTAAAGTTTGAACGTTTTTTTTGTTTAAAGAAACAAAATGTACGTTGGATTTTTGCACTGATTTAAAACTCTTAACCAGTTTGTTTGCCGATATATCACTGAGTCTTCATTGTAGCATTTCCTTTTAAAAAGCGACTTTGAAGTTGTTTGGCCTGATTTAGTTGTAGCTTAGCGAAGTTTCCTTCCAGCTTATTGTTGATTTTCATCCAATCGCAGTCTTTTCGAGCTACAGTCGAAATCAGGGAGTTTAAAGTTGTAAAAGATGAGCAAAAAAAAAGCAATAATTAGTGATTATTTTAAATTGTTTGTAATGTAGGCTGAAACAAAGCCACAGACCAGCTCAGATATTATTAACTCTGCACTATGGACTGAACTTCTTTGTAACATTAACACTGCAACCAGTTTTTACTGTTTGGTTAAAGTCGTTTGTTCTCGTGATGCTGTGTTTAAGACTGAAGTCAGGATTTTATTTACACTGATGCTGAATATTTGAGGTTGATAGTGGACTTTTTATTTAGTTTTTTTTTTTACTTTTTTTTTTTTTAAATAATTAATTTGTCCCTTTTAAATTATTTCTTATAAAAAAAATAACAAATGTGCTTCTGTAAAGTAAAAGATCAGGACACAGATTTCAAATATTGATTTGATTTATAAAGGGAAGAAATATATCTAAACCAGCCTGTCCCCATGTGAAAATGTAATTGCCCCACAAATAACTGGCTGCACCACATTTTGCCACAACGAAGGCCATCAAGAGTCGGCGACGACTAACTTACACTGCAATAAAACGATTTACAAGAAAGTAAAAATCCCTTGTTTGTAGACATTTTTTCATATTTTTTAAATATATTGTCTTATTTCAAGAAATATTTTCAAGAAAATATTCACTTGTTTTATTGGCAGATATTTTTTTAGCTTATTACAAGCAAAAATATCTTGTATAATTTTTTTTTTACTTTATTCTGGAGCAGCCTTTTTTCCTGTGTAAGTCCTATGATGTGGCTTTTGTGACTGAAGGCTTAAAAAAAAGAAGATGGCCGACGTGTGAAGATTGTTAGTTTAGATAAATACAATGAAGATGCTTTATTACACTGGAAAAAAGGCTACGCCAGAAACAAGTTAAAAATAAATTATACAAGATATTTTTGCTTGTAATAAGCTAAAAAATAAAATCTGCCAATAGAACAAGTGAATATTTTCTTGAAAGTATTTCTTGAAATAAGACGGTATATTTAAAAAATATGAAAAAATGTCCACAAACAAGGGATTTTTACTTTCTTGAAACTCGTTTTTTTTGCAGTATAGTGTCAACATCACTGTGGAGGAATGTCGACCAACTCTGCTTTGCAGAATAGCTTTAATTCAACCACACTAGAGGGTTTTTCAACATAGTCATTCCACCACATCTCAATTGGATTTAAGCCTGGACTTTGACTAGGTCATTCCAAAACGTTTATTTCGTGTGTTTTCGTTTTAGCCATTTAGAGGTGGACTTGCTGCTGGTGTGCTTCGGCTCACCGTCCTGCTGCGTAACCCAAGTGTGCTTGATCCCAAGGTCACAAACTCAGGGTTGGAGGTTCTCCTTCGGGATTTTTCCTGGTAGAGCGCAGAATTCACGGTCGAGTTGGTGTCTGTGCTGAAGAGGTGACGGCCCAGCCCAGACCATCACGCTGCCACCGCCGTGTTTGACTGTAGGTGAAGCTTCTTTTTCTAAAACGCCATGTTCGTTTTATGGCAGATGCGACGGGGACGCACGCCTTTCCAGAAGGTTTCACTTTTGTCAAGTCGGTCTACAAGATAGTTGATCAGAATCCATAACGTTTTCAAGAACTTTAAAAAAATCCTCTGATTATGTATTTCAACACTACTGAAAACAAACTACAATGCTTTAACTATTATGAGCTAACACACTGGATCTTTAATATAGCTTGTTTACAGGTTCTCACTTTTTCCCTCTAAGCATCATACTAAATTTGTCATTTTTATGATGCAGTAACACATTTATTAAAACCCCCACATGGGAAGTTTTTTAAAGAAATAGAGGCCTTGGCGACATGAGAACAATCCTTATATTTGTTGTTTCTGAAGCGGTTGTTGTCTATGCTGTTGTTTTCAGATGTTTCTTCGTCTACACAGGAAACTTTTAATACGACCCAAAATGCTGCAGTAGCTTCTCCAGGCCTGTGTGTGGCGCTGTGACGCTGCCACAGGAGTACACTAAAGCAGAGAAGAAGCTGCAGTTTTGGTTATAATGTTATATCTACGCTGAAAGAGGAAGATTTAAGATTATTTCACGCATGAACCTGTTTGATGCCAGTTTACAACGCTGAAACATTAAAGTGACTTTCGTAATATTTATGTTTGCATGTAGACTGAACCAGAGACACGGTTCGACCACTGATCATTTCCTGATCGCTTTATACTACAACAAATAAATGGGATCGATCTAAAACATACGTACATTTTATATATTCACAGCAGAATAAATGTCATAACTTAAAACTTCCAGTTTTGTCATTGCGAACGCGAAGGACGTTAAGAGCTGCTAATGTTCTGTTTAGGTCAAATATTGTCTCTGTAAAAAGTCACATTTTGTAATATAAAACCTTTGTTGTTTAAGTTTGCCAGTGTTGCTGCATTTGAACAGTTTTTATTCTCTAATTTGTGATTATTATATATTTTTTTTTTGCACATCTGTCATAAGTACTGAGAGCATGGATAAGATAGCACTGACAGCTGAATCACATTGTGGGTTATTTGTGCTGTGAGATCTTGAGAGGACGTGAAATAACTGAATTAATTTGTAATTTATTTCTATGTTTATGCACTTAAAAAAAAGCATTTTCTAAGCAGAATCCAATGCTGTAATCACTGTTAGTATAGAAATGAGTTCCTGCGTTGTTTGATAACTATACTTGACTTCAGATATATCTGTTCATGTTTTTTTAATGCATTGTGGGAACACCAAAACAAAACACTGATTTTCTGTGCAACTCGTGCTAATGCAAAATATAATAAGCTAAACTGCTGGTAAGGTGAGCAGCTTTACCTGCTTCATTTTGCTTTAGGTTAGGTTCAACACCACGACGGGTTTTTATAAAAAGTCAAACTGACTCAAAGCAGGTCGATTCATCTCACCTTACTGGACGATTTTTATTTATTGTTATAAACAAATAAAAAACAAGATCGTTGAACTAATATGTGGATATGTGTATGTGTGTGCATTTGCATAAATTTGTATGAGTTTACACGGCTCCTCTTAATACAACTGCAACTTTGTGAAATGAAATAAAAATTAAATACAATAGGCCTTCGCTGCGCTTAGCTGCTCGGGCCTAAAAAAAAAAAAGACTTTGATTTAAAAGATGTCAATGTTACCCCAAGATTCAGATGATTTTTTTGTGCGTGTTAAATACGTTAAACGTCACAGTTTGACTTCTATTATATTTTCACGAAAGCACAAAAACCAGAGCAGAGAAAAATAATTAAAGGGGAGTTGTAGCAAATTAGTCAACAACAATCTTAAATAGATTAAAGCAAGTTTATCTACATTTCCCAAGACTAGCCAGGTAAAAAACACCAAGCGAATGTATGCTAGACGGCTAAACTGCAATTATTTATTCACAATGTTTTTATTTCTAGAGTTTAATGTAAACTTGTTATTTTGTGAGAGTGGGTAGCAGGTCTGTTTTATATGCAGTTAGCATGCCAACCAATTGCTACTGAGTTAAGATGCTAACTAGCATCTGATTTTCACTGAAATGTGTTTGATTGGTTTTTATGGAGATGTAAGACTGAACAGAGCTCAGCCTAGCAAAAGGTTAGCTAGACTAAATCTTCCAGTAATATCAGTCCTGTGCAAAGGTGATCTAGAGAGTCCAGCCCAAAGTAATTCACACTCTTGAAGGATTTAGGAATAAAACAATCTTTTAATTTTACCATTCATGTTTCTTCTCACTGGAAGCAACATAAGTGTTTTGGAGCAGCCCAGCCAGAGTCCCAATTTGAATTGCAAAACCTTTGACATAATTTTTTATCTTTTGAAAGATGTCTCAGTTACTATCAGAAACAAACTTTTTAAAATATAAATCTGCAAGGGATATTAATAATTTTTCACTCATGATTTTAAACAGATAATTTTATTAAAGTCTGACTTCTTATTTTATGACTCTACACATTAAAATGTGAGAATGAGCGTAGGGGGAAAAGTTAAAGAGTGACGCAACAGGTGTGGAAAAAAAAAACTAAATCATATTTAAAGCGCAGAATGAAATTTGTGCTTGTGAAAAATGTACATTTACCAAACAGCTACTGAGTTTAGCATACTGACTGACTGAAGATCAGAGTATCTGAATGAATGTAACCCTTTCAGTTTCTCTTGGTTTCACAAATAGTTGGATTTTCTCTTCCAACAGTATCAAAAGCAACTCTAAATCTGGTGGGAAAGTTTCCACCAGATATGCTTACTGGATTAAGCAAGGAAAGGCAATTTATTTGTTTTCGATTCAAGGTGCTTTGGGGGATCAGTGGATAAAATAAAAACAGAAATAACACATGATTAATGAAAACATTACTCAAAGGCAGCTCTAAGCAGAAACATTTTTAGCTGTGATTTAAAAGAGGCTATATGCAACTTTTCCCCCAAAATAAACGTAACAAGAGCCTTTTTATTTGACCATTTATGACTCCAACATCTCCTGATGAGCATACTGACACCTTGTCAGCTCACAGTGGTGCACCTATAAGCCTGTATCGAATTTTTTCTATTTTCTGTCGGGTCCGATCTTCCCGCGCTGTCTGCTGATGTGACGTCAAGCGCGTTCATGTTAAATGTTTCAGATCACTCTGCCACCACCGCTAGTCAGCACTCAAGCAGTTCAATGGATTGTGTGAATACACATAAGAGACCCAGGACAACTATGACACCAACAGTAACTCCACATAAGACTAAAAAAGTTAAACCCCTGACAAGTGCCCGAAAAAGATCGAAGATTGAGAGCGACCGGCGTACGAGCGGCGCTGCGAGAGCGAGCAGAAAGGAAGAGCAGTTCCGTTTTTTTGGCCACAGGTGTCAGTCGCGAGTTTACATTTCAGAAAATTGCATATAGCCCCTTTAAAAGAACTCAGTGTTTCAGAAGCTTTGCAGTTGCCTGGAAGTTTGTTCCAGATTAGAGGAACATAGAAACTGAAACCTGCTTCTCAGTGTTTGGTTCTAATTCTAGGGATGTTGAGTAGACTGGAATTAGAGGACCATTCCCTGATTTATAAACTAGTAAAAGTATTTTGCCTTTATGTGACCCTGGAGGTTCAGGTCTGAGTCCATTACTACACCTAGATTTCGGGCCTGATCAGTAGTTTCTAGCTGTATTAACTGAAGCTGTGTGCCGACTATTGATTGTTCCTCTTTGGGTCCAAAAGTAATTACTTCAGTTTTGTATCTGGTGGAAGAAAACGAAGCTAAATCTTGCAGGATAGTTTACACAAAACTATACAAACATATCTTAGTGTACTCCACAAACAGACATGGGGAGTGCTTTAAGGGGAGGAGACATCACAAGGAACCAATCAACCAATCAGAAGTGAACTTGGTGTCCTTTTTCTAAAATATCTAGAAAATCAGGGAGAGCTCACAAGTCCAAAAATGTCAACAATCTATCACCATGATAGCTATCTCATTCAGGACTGAGGCTGTTGGACAATGACAGCTTGTGAAATTTTTTTAAAAAAAGTCTCTCTAACATTGGAACTGAAAACAATGTGAAAAAAAAGACCTCTGGTAAGGAAAAAAGCGGAGATGGGTGTGTATGTGGTGAATTATACCACAACGCCATTCTTTTGTCCCCATCGTCATGGACTGTTGCCACATAATGGTGTGGTCAAATTTAAACCAAAGCGATTCACACAGTCGCAGTGAAGGGATGTTTCTGTTACAGATGGGCGATTTTCTCTCGCAAGGCAGTCCGAAGTTGTCCTAAAAGTCTCCATGATTGATGCTCAGTAATCTGTTGAGGTTATGTTACTGTAGCCCAGACTTTGTACAGTTGCCTCTGAAATGATTAATAATTAAAAAGCATTTAAGTGTCACAGATTGCACAAAAAAAAGAAAAGAAAACCACTAATGGTGCCTTTTTCTTCTTCTAAGAATCCTCTTATAAGGGGAGTGCATAAAAATGTCATCTTTCTGTGCCCATGAGGATATCGAATCCTCATTATGCGACTTCTCATCACAAACCCAAACGCTCACAGCGAGACCCGTGATGGGTCACTGAGCTGTTCCGGGAAGATGAGCAGATGTAGGGCAGGACAAAGAGCATCGCTCCATTACGATGCCTCCAACTCTCTCTGCAGCCAGCGCACCGACTCTCCCCACCGAAGCGTCGGGGGTGATCGTGTATGCATGCAGGAGCAATTTCCCGATGACTAATCTGCCGCCATTGTGGGTGCTGCGTTCGTACGTCGCCTCAGGAAACACCGAGCACAAGAAAACCGGGCCCACCTTAAAGAAACAGTCTGCCGGCTCTCAGTGGGGAGGAAACGTCTTCCCTGGCGCTGCCACGGCCTCATCTGGGTGGGACAAAAGTGTACAGGATCAATGAGCTGTAAATAAAGTGCTTAGTGCGGTTTCACATTCACAGCGCTTCATGGGGATTTAACCCAGTTCTGCAGCTGGAAGTGGGGCATTGCATTGTTTTTAAATACCCCTCTAGATATCTTGCTCCTCATTAAAATACAACATTATAGGAAATCAATGTTTTTCTTCTGTAACTCTGATGATGTTCCTTTGACAGGTGCCTCCCACCTAATCGTTACTGAAAATCAATGTCATGACAGGACCACTTCCCCTACAGGAGCCGCCTCATCTCCATGAACGACGGCAGGAATGACTCAAAAGATCACGGAAAGGAGGCCGAGATGATCATCCCGATACCTCCCAGCAGCGCTCCACGATTCCCTCTCAGACGGTCCGAAGGAGTTTTGTTTTCCAAAAAGGGGAAGACACTCACCGTCGGTCGCGTCGTCATGAAGTTCATAGGTGTGTTTGATATCTAACGTGGCCAACGGACTGCAGCAGCGTGGCATCTCGCTGAGGTTGACTTTTCATAGAGCTCCGTGCAGATGTCAGAACGGGGCAAACTGGGAAAAACCAGCTGGTTTGATGAGAGTTGTTTGCCGTTTCTGATTCAAAACTGGGACTAATCTAAGCCAAAGATTCCCTGATAAATAACCTACAGGACAGAGTGCTGTGAGATGTAAGGATTTATTCCTCTTGAACTCCACTTTCAGTGTCGTGGCAGGATTGTTCGGCGATAGACTCTCACAAAGTAGTGCCTAATCTGTGAAGTGGAAGCAAAATTATGATGCGTAGTTTTCTACCATTGTTCCAAAAAAAAAAAAAAGTCTGAAAGGTATGGAGGCTGTTTCTGAACGCCGCCCTTGAATCATTACTTTGTTTCACTGCAGTTACAGCTTCTTTTTGAGTTATGATCTCTACCAGCTTTACACAGCCAGACAGATATTTCTGTCCATTTTACTTTGCAAAATGGATCAGTTTCAGTCAGATTGGATTTATTTATTTTTTTAGGTCTTGCCACAGATTCTCAGTTGGATTTAGCTCTAAACTTTGTGCCATTCTAACTTACATATACGTTGATGTGAATCGTTTAATTGTAGCTCTGGCTGCATGTTTAAGGTTGTTCTCCTGCTGGAAGGAGAACCTTTGCGCCGGTCTCAAGTGTTTTGGAGCCCTTCAACAGGTTTTGTTCCTGGATTGCCCCTTGCTGAGGAGAAGGGGTTTTAGTTTTCCGCCACACATTCACACTTTTCATAACGTCCAAAAATTCAGTTTTGGTCTAATTTGATCAGAGCAAATTCTTTTAAATGTTGATCAGATGTGTTGCTATGGCTTTGAGGGAAACTGCAAATAGAACCTCTTATTGCTTTCTCCTCGAAGACCAGATTTATAAAATGAACGATGCATTGTTTTCCTGTCCCACCACAGCTGTGGATCTCTGCGGCTGCGGCAGGACGCTCGTCTCTCCTCAGTCGGTCCAGGTGGGACGTCCATGTCTTTGGTAGGTTTACGGGTGTGCCGTACTGCCATGATGGAATACATTCAAGTTCGAGGTTGCAGCGGCTGGAAAAAGTTTTAGGGATCATCGGAAAAGGATCGGCTAACGTCCAGCTGCAAACCCCACACATCCTGGACACTAACGGTTTGGGCCTTTACCTTCAGGTCGGCGCCGCCGCAGGTTGACCGTTTCTCACATTGACTGCAAAGTGGAAGCAAAGTCAAAATCCTTGTGTTGTGCACAAACTAGGCGAAGAAAACTGATCATGATATGCAAAAAAAATTAAAAGGGTCTGAATACTTTTCAGGACGCTATTGTTGGGATTTTTTAAAGGATGGATTTAAGGAGGTAATGTCTGGTTCTGCTAAAAAGAGTCAATGGAGTCACCTGTAGAGTTCACAAGCTTAAAACGGTAAATTATGAGGTTCTGTTTCCTGAGCCACGAGGGAACTGGAACCAGATGAAGCGGCATCCCCGACTCTGACAGAAAAAGGAAAAAAAAAAATCAGTGGCTCCTATTATGTTTAATTAGATGTTTATTGGTGTTTGAATGTTATAAAAACAGAGGAACGTTGGTTTACGTCTCGTCTCTAACAGGGTTATTTACTGAGAGACGAGGAGGCTCATTCATGCTCACATCAGAGCGGAGTAAATTATTTACACTGATTCTCTCTGTGATGCTTGGGTGGGAGGAGGAGGAGGGGAGGGGCACGGCGGTGTTATTGCATGTTTTATTAACACGTGCACACATTAACACGCACACGCCGAGGCCCGGTGTTCCAGGTCAGTGTTACGGTTTGTTCTCAGTTAAAGCACCAGGATTACAGCGAGGAGGAGGAGGGGGGATGGTAGCTGTGTGACTCAGAGCCCTGCAGCGTCTGTTCAAAGCTTCGACCTCGTTTATTCCTCTCACCCTTTTTCCCCCCATTTCCTTTCCTATTTTTAATCCCCAGTTCCCTTTATTGCCATTATTCCTCCTCCCTTACCTTCAGAAACCTTTCCTAACCTGAAACGCTGATTGCTCTTTGTCAACAGAATCTATTCTGGTGCTTCCTTTTTCCCCCTTCCTTCCTTCCTTCCTTCCTTTCCTTCCTTCCTTCCTTCCTTCCTTCCTTCCTTCCTTCCTTCCTTCCCTTTCATCCTTTTTTCTCCTTCCTTCCTTCATTCCTTCCCTTTCATCCTTTTTCCCCCCTTCCTTCCTTCTTCCTTCCCTTTCATCCTTTCCCCCCCCCTTCCTTCCTTCCTTCCTCCTTCCCTTTCATCCTTTTTCCCCCTTCCTTCCTTCCTTCCTTCCTTCCTTCTTCCCTTTTATCTTTGTTCCCCCTTCCTTCCTTCTTTCTTCCCTTTTATCCTTTTTCCCCCTTCCTTCTTTCCTTCCTTCCTTCCTTCCTTCCTTCTCCCCTTTCAATCTTTTTTCCCCCTTCCTTCTTTCCTTTTTTCCATCCTTCCTTCCTTCCTTCTTCCCTTTCAATCTTTTTTCCCCCTTCCTTCTTTCCTTCCTTCCTTCTTCCCTTTCATCCCTTTTTCCCCCTACCTTCCTTCCTTTTTTCCATCCTTCCTTCCTTCCTTCTTCCCTTTCATCCTTTTTTCCCCCTTCCTTCCTTGCTTCCTTGCTTCCTTCCTTCCTTCCTTGCTTCCTTCAGTGATCTCATTCACTCAGGATCCAGATTGCTTGACCTTCAGTCAGGGTTGGCATGGAGATGGACCAATCAATCACAGGCTTTACCGCTCGGGTCCGCTCCTTCCACAGCGTACAGCTCCAGTGACCCGGAGCATCATCCTCATTACCCTGCTCCCTTTATCCATCTCCCATTCCATCCTGGAATCACTCCTTAACGAGAAATGGAGAGACGTGAGCATTCCACATCTGTACAGCTGAAAACCAAAACCTCTGTTTGGGGACTGCAAGCTGTGAAGGCACCAACAGAAACTAATCTACAAAAAAGCAAAGATGGAAACAAGATTGGTGAAGGTAAAGCAATCAAAATCTGGGAAAGAACTTTAAAAAAAAGTTTTTTCTAAAGTCGCTGATGTCTAGAGAAAAAAACAACAACCCAACAAGCATCCAGCTATTCATCCATGCTTTGGTTCCTGGCTATCCAAGATCGGTTTCCCGAGGTCCAGTCGGAAAACCCAAACATCCCTCAGCAAAGCGACACTCTCCAGCTTGTTCTGGGGTAAACAAAGATGTTACTAGACCAGAAGGAAAGTGTAGTACCTCCAACTGTGAAAGACATGGCCGGAAAACCCCAAAAAGAAGATTTCCAAAGACGAGCAGCGACTCTACCATGAAGCTCCCCCTGGATGATGGAGCTCCTCATGTTGTTACTAAGGCTCAGTTCAGCCACCCGAAGCTCATTTCAGCCGTTCTCATCCAAGAACTTCTTCTGTCGATTTATTAACCCAAGGCCAAAGGTGAGGGTCGGAATATAGCGGGGGCGTTAAGTTAAGAACAGGGCCCACATTACTGCAGAAGAGAACCCTACCTCTCTGGGTATTTACTGCTTGTTCCTAGCGCCTATCACCCAGGAACAGGACTTCAAGATATTCCCAACTTGAAGCGACCGATCCACCATTTTCAACCTGAGAAGCCTCAGAATCGGAGGAAGTGACTCTCATCCCAGCCCCTTCACACTGGAGCATGTTTTAAGGTCATGACCAGAGGTACTCAAGTAGGAGGCTAAAATGAGAACTTACTGAGTAAATGAAAAATAAATGATGGGACGAATCGGCAAGGAACAGAAGGAACCGTGGCGCTTAAATACACTGAGGAGGTGTGGAAGTGAAAAGGAGAAGACAGAGGACTAATTAGTGGAGGGAGAGAGCAGGTGATTGATAATGAAAAGCAGCTGGGCACGAAGGCAGAATGCCAAAAACAGAGAAGGAAAACATGCAAAAATAGAAGACTGGACAGGAAGTAATTCAAACATAGAAAAGTAAGAACTAGCTCCAGGGTAACCAAGGATGAAAGAGTGAAGGAGCCCGATAGAAACTTAAAGTAAACGCACTGATGAATATAACAAGACGGAGAAGAGGGAAACAGAACCGAAAGAAACACTTGTAAACTCTAGAAAGAACTTGGATCAGAAAACAGCAATCCTAGCGAGAAAATAAAGTAAAGGAGAGCAAACGCCAAGAAATAAACTAAAATGATCTGGGAAACTGAATGAGGAAACGAAGTGACTAGAACTCAAAACACAAACAAACAAGGATCATAACAGCTACTTGAGCATCGAGTAACACTTGATTTTATATTTTCAAAATTATGTCATCAGACAGACAAGAATATAAAGTTATGGGCAAAGACTAAAATGAAAAAAAGGACACAAATAAACATTACAAAATAACATATTTTAAGCAGAACAAACCCTTTTCTAAATCAAAAATTGTCAATATGATACCAATACTTACAGTAGATCATATACAGTGAGGAACGAAAGTATTTGAACACCATGCGATGTTGCAAGTTCTCCCACTTACAAATTATGGAGGGATCTGAAACTCAGATTATAGGTGCATTTCCACTGTGAAAGACAGTATTTTGTTTTTAAATTCAAGAAATCACATTGTCTGATTTTTAAACAATGTATTTGTATTTTATTGCTGCACAAAAGTATTTGAACACTTCCTTTAAAAAGTCCACCTCTACTCCACTTATTAATCTAAATTAGTAGCACCTGTCTGAGCTCGTTAAAGACACCTGTCCACCCCACAGTCAGTCAGACTCCAACTACTACCATGGGCAAGATCAAAGAGCTGTCAAAGGACACCAGAGACAAAATCGTAGACCTCCACAAGGCTGGAAAGGGCTACAGGACAATTGACACGCAGCTTGGTGAAAACAGATGAACTGTTGGAGCAATTGTTAGAAAATGGAAGAGGCTAAAGATGACTGTGAGTCTCCCTGATGATAAGAAATGTGAGGAATCAGCCCAGAACTACACGGGAGGAGCTGGTCAATGACATGAAGAGAGCTGGGACCACAGTTTCAAAGGTTACTGTCGGTAGAACACTATGCCATCATGGTTTAAAATCAGGCATTGCACAGATGGTTCCCCTGCTCAAGTCATCACATGTCCAGGCCCGTCTGAAGTTTGCCAATGGCCAACTGGATGATCCAGAGGAGACATGGGAGAAAGTCATGTGGTCAGATGAGACCAAAATAGAAGTTTTTGGTCTAAACTTCACTCGCCGTGTTTGGATAAGAAGGATGAGTTGCATCCCAAGAACACCATCCCTACTATGAAGCATGGGGGTGGAAACATCATGCTTTGGGCCTGCGAAGGGGACAGGACGACTGCAACCTGAAACCTGACAGATCTAGAGAAGATCTGTGTGGAGGAGTGGGCCAAAATCCCTGTTGCAGTGTGTGCAAACCCTCTCAAGAACGACAGGAAACGTTTGACCTTTGACCTCTTCTGTACCAAAAATTAGCACTGATTTTCTCAGGTGTTCAAATACTTACGTGCAGCAATAAAATACAAATATTTTTTTTTTTTAATCAGACAATGTGATTTCTTAAACTTAAAAACAAAATACTGTCTCTCACAGTGGAAATGCACCTACAATGTGAATTTCAGACCAAGTGGGAGAACTTGCAAAATCGCATGGTGTTCAAATACTTATGTTCCTCACTGTATGTGTATATATATATATATATAGACCAATAAATTCAATGCAACAATAAGTTCAACCGATAAGAACATTACTCAGGTAAGAGTAGCGATACTTCATAATAATGTTACTCAAGTATTAGTTAAAAGTACAGCATAGTATAACTACTATTAAAAGTTATTTTTTTCCAAAAAGCTACTCAAGTAAATGTAACTAGTTACTACCCTCCTCTAGTCATGACTAGAAGAAAAGACCGTAAGGATCCCAAACCACACACCCTCCTCTCCGTGGTTACTTGTTGTGATCCGGTTCATGAACCACACAAGCAGGGAGGGCCTTAAACGAGACCCAGGCACCCTGTACCCCCCACGCCCAACATATAGTATACCTTGACCCATCTCTATATCAACAAAGCACATTTGGACCAAACAACCAGTCTCCTATGACCTCAGCAACCCTGCAAAGGTAAATTTCTGGTCCACGGTTCCACAGCCACAACAAAAACCAGGCTACTTGTCCTTAATCCAAGGTTCGCCAGTCGGTCGAAGTCTCCTATCCGACACCTAAGAAAATCGTTACCATCTAAGCTGAGAAGCATGATCCCGCCTGATTAAACAGGCTTACATTGATTTGTGACAACCTCCCAGGGGTAATAAATATTTCTTTCTTTCTTTTACAATCAAACTGCGTCTTTGGGTCCCGATGTGCAGCATGAACACGATGATGCTTGCAGGTCCTGGGCTGCGACTGGCAGGCTGACATCATTAGGAGCGATAGGGAGAGGAGGTTCAGCTGCAGTTTGTCACCCGGCTGCTCTCGTAGCAACAGAACTAAAAATACTTTGTTTGTTATCCACACAGAGACACACACACACATTGGATGGCATTACTTTGTCTGATAGGCTACATCTGGACATTAACCCTTTACCTAACATGTTGCTTTATGATGTGATGATTGCTTTTGTTCCCCTAAATTGTAACTGTGAAAACCAGAGGTGGGTGGAGTACTCAAGTAAGAGTAGCACTACTTCAGCATATTTTTACTCAAGTAAAAGTAGCCGTCCAAAAATGTGCTCGAGTAAAAGTAAAAAAGTATTTGGTAATAAGGCCTCTTGAGCGCTAAGTAACATCTTATTTAATGTTTTAAAATTGGGTCTTTAGAGAAACAAAAATATAAAGTTCTGGGCAAATTCTGGTGTTTTAAAGACTAAACTGAAAACAAAATGTATACGAATACATAACATAATTACAAAAAAAAAACATTCTAAGCAGAAGAAACACTTTTCTAAGTCAATGTTTTCTAATATAATACCAATACTTAGGGAAGGTAATGTGTGTGTGTGTGTATATATATATATATATATATATATATATATATATACACACACACATTACCTATATATATATATACTGTAGAACAAGGTGAAAGGTGTTTACTGTATATTCAATTGATCTCAAAATGCAACAAGCTCAACAGATAGAAAATTATATTAGGCAAGGCAATTTTATTTGTATAGCACACTTTCAACAACAAGGTGATTCAAGGTGCTTTACATGATTAAGTGGTAAAATAAAAACAGCATTAAAACACAAAGCATATAAAGTAAAAGCAGCAATAAAGGAAGGAGCACACACAGATACTTCAAGGCATTAAACAGCAAGAAACATAAACAAAACATATGATATATGAAAGCATTACTCAAAGGCAGCTCTAAACAGATACGTTTTTAGTTGTGATTTAAAAGAACTCAGTGTTTCAGCAGCTTTGCAGTTTTCTGGAAGTTTGTTCCAGATTAGAGGATCATAGAAACTGAAAACTGTTTCTTCATGATTGGTTCTAATTCTAGGGATGTTGAGTAGACTGGAATTAGAGGACCTGATTGGTCTGGGGGGGTTGGTATAGTAACAGTACATCTTCAACATACTTTGGTGCTAAGCCAGTCATTGATTTTATAAACTAGTAAAAGTATTTTGAAGTCTATTCTCTGAGCTACAAGGAGCCAGTGTAAGGACTTTAGTACTGGGGCGATGTGCTCTACTTTCCTGGTTCTAGTGAGGAACACGAGCAGCAGCGTTCTGGATCAACTGCAGCTGTCTGATGGACTTTTTAGGCAGACCTGTGAGAACCATGTTGCAGTAATCAATCCGACTAAAGATAAACGCATGGATGAGTTTTTCTAGGTCGTGTTGCAACATCAGTCCTTTAATCCTAGAAATGTTCTTCAGGTGATAGAAGGCTGACCTTGTTATTGCCTTTATGTGACCCTGGAGGTTCAGGTCTGAGTCCATTACTACACCTAGTTTCTAGCTGTATTAACTGAAGCTGTGTGCTGACTGTTGATTGTTCCTCTTTAGGTCCAAAAGTAATTACTTCTGTTTTGTTTCTATTCAGTTGGAGAACGTTATGGCGCATCCATCCATTGATTTGCTCGATGCATTTACTTAGGGTTTGGATGGGTTCAAACATTAGAAAAACAAAGCTTGTGTAGAAACAGGTGATCTTCCTTTAATGAACTATAGGTGTATTTTTTGTTAAAACATGTTCACAGAGGGCAGAGGATCCAGAAATGTTACTCAAGTAAAAGTAAAAAGTACGATTTATAAACCCTTAAAAGTATTTTTTTTTTCAAAAACATTACTCAAGTAAATGTATCTGAGTAAATGGTAACTGGTTACCACCCACCTCTGGTGAAAACACACTGGGTTCCTCACGACACTAACAATAGAGCTATACACACACACAAAGCATGCAAATGATCAAAATAATAGTAGAACATGAGTAGGGTTGAGCTGATCGTCAAATGTGAATTTGTGTCGCATTTGCATGTATCCATGTCTCATACAAAGACCACGACAACCAGAAGGCTTTTAGGTGAAAGAGTTTAAATATTTCAGAGGAGCTAAAATGCATCAGGATGTCACGAACACTAGCACACACTAACCCACAATTCGACAAAGCTTAAATGTCCAGAATTTTTAAGCGATAACTTTTCTCAGTCGGAGCTAAAATCTGAAGCCTCCTGCACATGGAGCCAATCAGAAACACGGCCTGATTTATCCTCCGTCTGAAGGGACCCATACGTCCCCGCTAACACGCTACCTTCTGAAAATGAACCCTGCAGATACCAGTAAGGGCTGATTCATATTTCATCACTAAAGCTGCGCCAGAGACTGACCGACTCCTCTGAGGAAATACAAGCTGGAGCTGATAAATGTGCTTCATATTGATCTGTGGGAATGCTTTCTGGGAAACAGAAATGTATTATGAGATGATCTCTCTGGCTTGCTCATTGCAAACACATTAGCTTATATTAAACAAGTGTAGCAAAAATTCTTTTTTTCCCCCGTAATCAATTAAACATGCTCTGAGATTTTAATGTGGAATATCTGACGCTGATTGTCACGATCATTTAAAGAAACCAATTGGATGTGGAGGAGTGTGTATTTTCTGGGTTATGGCATTTAATATTTAACTCAGTGTCGTAATAAGGAAGCATTTTGGCACACAGATACAACGCTATGTAAATATGCATCCTGTTGGTTGAATGTCCCCTTTGTCCTGCAGGAAAATATCCAACTCACAAAGAAATAAAGAGCTTCTAATTTGATCAGAGTTTCATTTTAATATAAAGAGCAGAATGTCACCCAGAAATAATGTTTTTGAAGAAGGTAAATATTGGATTGCATACAATAGCTACTAACCAATCAACCAATCAAATAACCTATCGATCAGCCGAACAACAAACCACTTGACTAACCAAACTAATCAGCCATCCAACTAGCCTACCAACCAACCAATCAACCACACAACTAACCCGTTAACCAACTAGTCAATCAATTTACAAACCAACCGATCAGCCAAACAACCAACCAAATGGTTAAACACTCAATCAGCTATTCAACAAGTAAATTAACTAATCTGCCAAACAAAAAAACAACCAACCAACCAATTAGTCATTCAATCAGTAAATCAAGCAATCTGCCAAACAAGTCAACCTACCAACCAAAGCAGGTTTTCCAGCACATACCACAGATGTTTGATTGGATTGACATCTAAAAAACATTGAGCCCGTTTCAATGCCTCAAACTCAATGTTGTAGTCCTAAAACCCTCCCATTTCTTTAAACTCAATCAATCAAACTGTATTTATAAAGCGCTTTTCATACAACAATTGCAACTCAAAGTGCTAAACACAATTAAAATGACCCCACAAAGATCACATACCCATCCCTCCCCCACATAATTAAATGCATGATCACAGTTATACCCCCCTCCCCCAGACCCAACCTTCATGCAAGCACACACCTGAGAGCAAAACTAAAAAGGACATTGGACCGAGTACAGATGGGCCAGGTTAGGAAACGCCATCAAAGAAGCCATCTGCACCGGCAGCAGCACATCGACTGCAGCAGCCAAGGCACCGACTCAGGGCGCCCAGAGGAGGCAACGCTGAGAAACCCATCTCCACCCATCTCCACCTGGAGAGCACCCAGGCAACTACAGCTGACCACCGCTCCCGAGGCAGAGGGCTCCAATAAAGGATTTCTTCTTTCATTGCTACAGATATTAGGGAATACTGTTTTACGAGAAAGTGTGTTCAGAAAAAAGTGTGAACATAGCCTACAACAGTGCTTAGTACATGCTCAAAGTTTTCCAAGACAACGTTGTCTAAAAAAAACCCAAACACTTACATTATATCTGGTGCCGTTCTAATGCTAACGTCTCCACAGTTGCTGGTTCGTTTTGTGACCAGGGGTGTTTCTCAATGTCAAGGAACCTAGCAATGCCTGGGTAGGCTAGGTGCCTTGCTTACGGGGACAATGTCCTTCCTTGGTCAAAGAAAAAGGTTAAATGGAAGAGACTTGCATCACGTGACCACGGCTGCCCAGAGCCCACCGTTTGCTTACGCGCTCTGTCTACGTCCCGCCCATTTAATACATATAAGTTTCAATATAGGTGTCTAATGAGCATTTTACTTTTTACTTGTGCATATATTCGTTAAATCAAATGTGTAAGCGAGTTAGTACCTGCTAGCCATTGAAGCTGCAACAACTAAGCAAATAACCAACCATAGATAAATGCTTTGGATCTAAAAAAAACAAAAAACGTTTTAGATATAAGCCCGATAGCTACAATTAGTTGACTTACATTTAATCTAGAAATTTGCCCCCAAAGTAGCTGATCCGCAATCTTTTTGAAAATACCGCAATGTATTCTAGGAAATTTTTGACCGAGGAAAGGGATCAAGGCACCTCCCATGTATCCTTGGTCAGTTAGCTAAACGGCAGACAAACGGAGGACAGATGCCTGCATAGCACATGAACATTGGAACGAGCCTAGGCGGTTTCCTAGGCAACCAGGGCGGGACCAAGGCATCAAGGCGAGGTTCCTTGGCATTGAGAAACACCCCAGGGCTCAGCATGGGCACCTTTCTGGTCCGCAGCTATACTATGTTTTCTGAAACCTTTCTATCAGAAGTAGCATTAATAACATCTCTGGTAATGTGAAGCTACACTAGCTAATCTGGTGGATCCTGCGCCCGTACATTAGCACTTCGCCAATCGGGTTAGGTAGGGGCTTTGTAAGTTAAAGAGCCACCCACCTTCGAGATGGTTCCTCTGTCTCCACAAAGCGACCCTGGTGCTTTAGTTTAGCGATCACTGAGTTCTTGGTTCCCTCTCAGACCAAATCTCTTCCTTCCAGCTGGGTGACCAGATCCAGAGATAGTCCTGTTTGTTCCAAACCTCTTCCATCTTTGAGTAATGGAGACAAGAAAAATGCAACCACATTTTTACATCCTTTTATTTTTTCCGTAACACGATCTGTTCCTGAAAGTCTATAAACAATTCATTTGACTTCATTTGCCTTCACTCTGATATACGGTACATCATGATACCACTCATCCATTGGATTGGCAGGGGTACTGGTGCCTATCTCCAGCAGTCATTGGGTACACACTGGACAGATCACCTGTCCATCACAGAACCATACCTTATATAGATAACTGTGTTACATTTTGAAATCATGTTCAGTCCACAGGTGGAGAGGCATCTCTAGGATAATCAGTGGAAATCAAATGCACCTTTTTATACCCAATATGTTACTTTTTATTATGTATTTACGAAGATGTGTCTGAAAAATGTTTTCTCACTTTGTCATTGTGAGTTTTTTAACCAAAAAAAAGTTTTTTAATGAGTCTGAAAGACAAAATAAAGGAGGAAATCGAATGGGAGGCCATCAGCTTAGACCAGTGGCCACTTTAGACCAGGAACACCTCACCAAAGGTGCAGTTTTTGGGACTTGCCCTTACCCAGGCGAACTTACTCAATTCTTACCTTGCTTTCTAGCAATTATACTTTAAGGAAGCAAGGCAAGGCAATTTTATTTGTATACCACACTTTCAACAAGGTAATTCAAGGTGCTTTACATTATGTGGTAAAATAAAAATAGCAGTAAAACACAGACAAAGCATATAGAGTAAAAACAGCAATAAAGCAAGAAGCTAACACAGATACATCAAAACATTAGAAAGCATTAAAAGTAAAAACAGCAGTAAAACAAGAATACACAAAACATGAAACATCAAAGCATTACTCAAAGGCAACTCTAAACAGATACGTTTTTAGTTGTGATTTAAAAGTTTTCTGGAAGTTTGTTCCAGATTAGAGGTGCATAGAAACTGAAAGCTGCTTCTCTATTTGGTTCTAATTCTAGGGATGTTAAGTAGACTGGAAATAGAGGACCTGAGTGGTCTGGTGGGTTGATAAAGTAACATCTTCAAGATACTTTGGTGCAAAGCCATGTAATGATTTATAAACTAGTAGGAGTATTTTGAAGTCTATTCTCTGAGCTACATGGAGCCAGTGTAAGTACTTTAGAACCGGGGTGATGTGCTCTACTTTTCTGGTTCTAGTGAGGAACACGAGCAGCAGCGTCTGGATCAGCTGCAGCTGTCTGATGGACTTTTTAGGCAGACCTGTGAAGACGTTGTTGCAGTAATCAATCCGACTTAAGATAAACACATGGAGGAGTTTTTCTAAGCATTTCACTCGCTTCTTAATACACCCCACCCACCACCCTGATCGGCATGCATAAAACCAAATGTGATGGTTTTTAAAACAGTGCATAGCATATATAGAGTGCCTAGTGTAAAACCATTCAGATTGCAGTTTAAAACATAAAAACAAATCGTTGGTCGTTACTCTTCATTATGGGCCAACTTTCGGAGGTTTAAAAAAAACAAATAAATCTACAGCTAGGATACTGCAACTCATTTATCTTCCAAAACCCTGCTTTTGAAATTTTGAATTTTAAAACTTTAAAAATGAGCAGCTAATGAAACAGCGAATCATTTTCCGTCATTGATTCTTTAAATTCGTCACTGGTGCTCCATGTCTTGCAACCTCCCAGCGCCTCATTGACAGCAATCGATTGGTTGACCTGAGATGCTGCTCCACGATGAGCCGTTCCTGGATGTTAAAACATGCATAAACTTCCTGCTTTGCAACATATAATTTGACTAAATCCTACTGGACGACACGTCTTCAGTGACCAATCTGCAGCCTGTGACCGACAGCTGAATGAATTATTAGCAGTTGGAAGCGTTTTCTCCAGGGAGGCAGTCAGACGGGAAGCTCCCAGGGGAGGATGGTGTTTGTGGCCACAGCTGTTGTCTCCATCAAAGCACAATTTATCCAGTTGAGCTGTTTAAATTCCGCAAAGTGGATCAAGAGGACGAGAAAAAAAAAGAAAAGGGGGGTTTGTGCATTGGAGGTCATGATGGGGAGCCCTGATCTCACCTCCTGGTTTCCTTTCCTTACTCCCCTTTTTCTCTTACGCTTTAATCTGGCTGGTTTCATGCAGACTTTAAAGCATCTGCAGATCAAAAATGTTCCTCCTCTTGTTGCTGAACTCTCGTGTCAGGGGTCTGGTATCAGGGGAGACTCAAAACAGCTTAATCAGACGTCTTAAAACGGAGCAAGAGAAACAAATCAGGCTAGAATTAAAAGACAAGCAGAACCAAAGCTGTGAAATCCTCTTTTTCATTTAGGTCTAAGAATCAACCAAAATATTATTTCTAAAATGCTGAAAATATCTATAATTTAAAGCTCAGTGCGATGATACCAGAAGGAAGACAAGATTGCCCCCTGCAGGATGAATTTTGCACATACAGGGGAATCTCTAGAAAGCTTTCTCTGTATTCTCTAATCTGGAACAAACTTCCAGAAAACTGCAAAGCTGCTGAAACACTTTTAAACCACAACTAAAAACGTATCTGTTTGGAGCTGCCTTTGAAAAATGTTTTCATGCATCTGTGTGTGCTTCTTGCTTTATTGCCGTTTTTACTTTACATGCTTTGTGTTTTACTGCTATTTTAATTTAACTTCTTAATCATGTAAAGCACCTTGAATTACCTTGTTGAAAGTGTGCAACACAAATAAAATTGCCTTGCCTAGAAATCACGGAAAAGTTCATTCATTTGAACAGTTTGACTCAAAAAGTGAAACAAGTGTATTTAATACATTAATTACAATCAGAGTTATACGTTTTAGGATCCCACCCCCCCCGTAAATGTTGATTATTTATTTTAGCTAAACTCGGCTTATTAAAGAATTGCATGGCGATTTAAAAAGAAAAAGCTCTTTAATGCAGAGATGTCGGCCTATAGAGAAGCACGTTCATGTGTTGTAGAGTATTTGCGCAGTCATTGGTCGGGGCTCCTTTTGCATGAATTACTGCATCGATGCGGCGCGGCGGCAGGTTGCAGACCCAGGTTCGGGTCATCTCCATTGTTGATTCTGGTGTCTCTCGTCTTCCTCATCCATCACGGCAACGGATCAGCTTTTGGTACATTTGGTTCAGGACCAAGGTCTGCTGGAAGATGAAATCAGCATCTCTATAAAGCTTGTCAGCAGAAGGAAGTTCTCTAAAATGTCCTGGTAGATGGTTGGGTTGACTGTGGACATCAGAAAACCCAGCGGACCAGAAGCTCCAGACTCTGGGACATTGATTTACAACTGAAATGGAAAATTTCCTCCCACCTAAAAAGAGGACTTTGGACCACTGACCAACAAGTCTGGTGCTTTCTCTCTTTTACCTCAGGTAAGGTTATCCTGGCATCTCTGGGAGCATCTTAACACGAGGAAATTCACAGTTGTAGTCCCAGGGGCGGTGGTCGGATCGCTCACCGGGTTCGTCTGTATTCCAGCCTTCACCTGTGGTCACGAGACACAGATGATGGACCAAAACGGTGAGCAGAACCAGAACCCAGTGGAGGAAACGTGTTTCCCCTTCTGGTTTTGGGAGCCCTCAGAATGAGCTGGAGAGGAATGTAGAGATGCCCAAAGGGCCCAACTTCACCTCATGATGACAAACTAAGCACATCTTTACACTCTGTTGATAGAATTCAAAGAAATCTGAATCTTGCTTTAAAAAATAAGCTACAAAATCATCTTGTTTTTGTTTTTTACCTCAACAGGTCCAACAGAGTGGACTGTCGCCTCCTGATTCTCATTAAAAGGAGCTTAAAACATAGAAGATGAGTAAAAGAGAAGTCAAACAGACCCAGTTGTAAACTGAAGTCATAATAAATAGATTTTAATGAACACTGTTAATGCTGATCTGTCGGAGATCATAAAAATAACAAAATGACAGACAGAAAGTCAAACAGCAGGTTGAACCTATGTTGGTTTAAAATGACAGCTATGAAAAAACAAAGATCTCGCCCTTTGTCAAATCCAGGCGTCCTACACGTCCTTTTTCATCCCAGAGCTCTCAGTGTGTTTCAGGCCCATTTCTACAGAATAAAAAATAATTCAGGAAAGAAAGAAGGAAGAATAAGGACAAGGACAAGAGAAGGAGAACGTGCAGAGATAGAATGAAATAAGGAAGGTAAGAAGGAGGGGGAGGAACAACGAAGCAACAAAAGAAAGCAAGGAAATAGGATGGACAAAAATAAAAAAAGGAACGAATGACATGAAAAAGCAAGAAAGGAAGGGTGTAAAGAAGACGGCACAGAAGAGATGGAAGAAGGACGGAGGGAACGAAGGAAAGAAAGAAAAGGAGGAATTAGAAAAGGCTAGATTGAAGATAGGGAGGAAGCAAGGAAGAGAAAACAGGACGTAGGAAAGTATGGAAGAAGGGAGAAGAAGGAAATAAATACACACACACACAATATATATATATATATATATATATATATATATATATATATATATATATATATATATATATATATATATATATATATATATATATATATATATATATATATATATATATATATATATACATACATATGTGTGTGTGTGTGTGTTGGTTTGACACTTGGTGCTTGTTACTCCACAGCGCCCCCTCCTGATTACAACAAAGAGAGCCTGAGGAGGACAGGAGAGGATTCAAGGATTTTTAAATCTGAGCATGAGAGTCAGAAGTGGGCGGAGCCTGCGCTGTGACAACATGGCGATCTGAAGGTAAAAAAAAAAAAAAAAAGATCCGCTCCTTTTAAAAACATCAACAGCTGCTGATTCATAAACACATAAACCAAGAAAAACCCACATTAATAAAATAAAACACACAAAGCAAAGTAAATCCACAAATCTAAAAACTTCCTTCCGCTCTATCACAAAAAACAACGTACAAGTCAAACACACTGAAACGACAGGATCTGCCTCTGTGGACCAGCAGGTCTACCTATTCCTACCTGGAAAGGAGAGAATGTGGTTTAATCTACCAGGTTCTAAGCTATAAAAAAAAAAAGACTGATAACTTCCCTGAAGGGCTCTGAGGTTCTGACGGGGGGAACCAGAGGGAGAACACACCGATACCAGCTGCAATACCAATCAGCTCTTGTTCTTAGGTTCATTTTTAAAGATTCCCTGTACGGTTTGAAGCTGCAGGATCACCTAAAACTGGAAAACTTCAGCCTAGAAGGGGAAAATAAACGTGCAACGACAGGAGAACAATTTGTGGTTTTATGATCTGCTGGACAGAAGAATAAATCAGTGAATTTGGAGCTAAATAATAAATGAATCCGATAAAAGCAGCGCGGGTGAAGACCTGTTCAGTCCCAGGCTGCAGTCGGGGTTAAACTGTGAGGACTTCACATAATTCAGTTCGTCTCTTGTTTACACGTCACTAATAAAACCTGGAGTTATAGATGGGAACAGAGAAATCTCTTTTTTTTTTAAAATCTGAGTTTGGGACTGAACAGCTCTCCAGTCGGCACCGGGTTTAAAAAAGGTTTTCCCTGAAGATCTGAGAGAGACGTTGTTTGGAAGAGTTTTCTGTGCTTCAAAGTCGTGACGAGCGGATAGAAGCAGAACCTCGGCTGTCCGGCGACGCCTTCGGACAAAAGGACCGGGGGGGTTTGGGTTTGTGGGCTTTTTTTTGTTAGTTTTTTTTAAAGGGAAACGTGTGGAGTCTTCAGCTGGAACCAACAGGTAAAAAGTTCACATCAAATTTCTTTCTCTGTAAATATAATTTCCTCTAAAAAAACAAAAAAAAAACAACAAACAAGTGACTCTCTAACAAACTGAAACCAACTATCTCGGGACGCAGCGCCGCGGCCGCTGCTTGGTGGAGGTTGGGTCCAGAGGAGGACTGAGATGGTGCAGGACGACACACAGACCACGGCCGGACGGAGGACTAGTTGTCTTCATCGTCGTCGTCTTCCTCGCCTTCGTCATCTACGTCTCTCTTCCTCTTCTGTCCCTGAGCGCCCTGCTGCTCCTCTGCAGAGACAGGACATATAGGGCTTTTCATTAGTATTCACACCCCTCAGATTTACTCACATCTTGTCCCGTTACAGATAGAAGAGGGCGATATAAACCGTACGAAGTAGAAATGACATAAATTTAGCCAGTGGTAGAGATTTTGACTATACCGGCCGCAAATATTAGAGATGTACCCATTTAGGGGCAAGGTCCCGCCCTCTGTGTATTAGGATTGGGTACTGGTCCTAAATGTTATAAATAATAAATGGATCAGATTAGGATTGGGTACTGGTCCTAAATGTTATAAATAATAAACGGATCAGATTAGGATTGGGTACTGGTCCAAAATGTTAGGAATAATAAACGGATCAGATTAGGATTGGGTACTGGTCCTAAATAATAAATGGATCAGATTAGGATTGGGTACTGGTCCAAAATGTTAGGAATAATAAACGGATCAGATTAGGATTGGGTACTGGTCCTAAATAATAAATGGATCAGATTAGGATTGGGTACTGGTCCTAAATAATAAATGGATCAGATTAGGATTGGGTACTGGTCCTAAATGTTATAAATAATAAATGGATCAGATTAGGATTGGGTACTGGTCCTAAATGTTATAAATAATAAATGGATCAGATTAGGATTGGGTACTGGTCCTAAATGTTATAAATAATAAACGGATCAGATTAGGATTGGGTACTGGTCCTAAATGTTATAAATAATAAAAGGATCAGATTAGGATTGGGTACTGGTCCTAAATGTTAGGATTAGTAATAAATCAACCAAAAAAAAAAAAGTGTGGTGTACATTTATGTTCAGCCCTCTTTACTCTGACACCCCTAAATAAAGTCTGGTCCTGCCATTTACCTTTAAAAGTCACCAAACTAGTAAATAAACGACATTTAACTTCAGCGGCGATGGCCTTAAAGGTCCGTTAGAGAACGTTAGTAAACAAACGGTGATGGCAGTATTATGCTTTGGGGATGAAATGGCTCAGATCAAAGAATACTCGTGTGTTAAATTGTGGTAAGAGTAAATAATCATGCATCCAACACTATTTAGATCTTCATTTGCAAAAAAATTTTTTTTATAAAAAATAATAAAAAAAATACATTCACTGCTTTTTCGGGTCCGTTTCATTCGTGCAATTAATTCGCAAGACAGTATTTTCTTTTGAATCAATGTCAAGTCAACGGGGACGTGCACACCAGTGACGAAATTCCATCCTGCGATTTTGCGAGTTTTATTTTTTCGGTCGATTTTTTAAAAACTCGTATCTGACAGATAAACACTTGACGAATCAGAGAAGGCGTGGTGATGGCGTCATCAGAGCCGAGAGTCGCGAACTGAAGTGCCCCTTTCATTGAAGTAACTAATTTTTTCTTCACCATGGCTGAGAGTCTGATCCTTTTTGTGTCCCAGCACCCCTGTCTCTATAATAAAAAAGAGAAAAACTACAAGGACAACGATTATAAGGATAATGTGAGGCGATCCATTGCCGAAGAACTTGGATATGAAGATGGTAAGTAAATCAATGTGTACAAAATAGCTGTGTAGCCATCAGCTCTCGATACGTCATGACTTCACACCTCTTGGAAATTCAAGCAGAAATGTAAACAAAAGTTTACAAAACTTGAACGTTAATCAAACACATAGTAACAAATCCATAACATCTCAAACGAGATGCGGTAACTCATTAACCTGGAGTGCGTGGAATCGTCTTTTTCGCTAGATGTGATTTGTTTTCTCACAGTTGAAATGCTCGTCAATGGTTTGGCTACACGTTAAATAGGACAATTTCTGTTTGGTTTATTGTTGTGTATGTTATAATTGATTACAGAGGAATATTATATCTGTTAACTACAGCCGCGATGTTCTCATCACCCCATTTACTTCCCGGTGTTCTCTGTTGTTGATTAGGGATGTCGTCGTCACTTGATGTTGAACCCATTTTTAGTTTTGCCGCCTTACGTTTTTTTAATAGAATCCTCATAATTTATTCGCAATTTCACAGTGCGTCTGGTGTGCATACACAACACGTCGATTTTCAGCCACCGATTTTTCGCAATTTCGTGTCGTTTATTTGACCTGGTGTGCAAAGACCTTTACTCTGTCACCTACAATCCTAGTAGCATGAGTTAAAGTTGTGACAGGACAATGTGAAAAAAGGTCGAGGGGTGGTTAATGGCTTTTGCCAGGAACTGTCTACAGTTACTACAGCTTGAACCAGCTGCAACATCCTCACCTTCATCCTCTGCATAGTCATCCTCATCCTCGTAATCTTCCTTAAAACGGAGAACAGACACAAAAAGAGACGTAGAGCAGTTTAGAACATTCAAGAAGGTGCGCATCAAAGCATGAAAACCGTTAGATGAATCTGATTGGAAGACACTAATGAGGCGCCTCGTCTACTGGCTAGGAAAACGGGAGGTTGGTGGTGGTGGAGGGGGTGATTAAGAAACAACCTTCCAGCCCGCTTCCATGAACCTTTCTTCATGGAAGCGGGGCAAAATGTTCCGTCAGAGGTGGCCATTTTGGTGCTGAACCTGGACAGCAACGCTACGACTGGTTCATCCAACCAGCCAGAGAACTGAACTCTTAGTCCATTCTCTGCCTGATCCGTCACTGCTGCATGATGGGATGGATGGATGGTGGGGTGAGGGTGGGGGGGAGGGAGGCACTGTTATGAATCCTGTAGTTTCTACGGTGAGTTGCCCACCTGGTTGGCCTGGTTCACCTGAAAGCTCAGCCCCACCTCTCTTCCCTCTGAGCCATCCTCATCCTCCTCTTCGTCATCCTCCTCCCCATAATCGCCGGTCGGCCCCGCCCGGTCCTCACCGTCCTCATCTGCAAACACAGACAACCCCTGAACTTGGACCAAGCGGAGACAGACTCTTTTTTTAAATTTTTGTGGCTTTCACCTGGATCTTTCCTCTAACCTTCGTCGTCGGCCTCGGAGTCCGGCGCCTCGTTGTCCTCCTGGTCGAAGCCGTCCAGGTA
>OY747713.1:12311820-12394320 GCA_963556495.2 Valencia hispanica | reverse complement strand
ACGGTATAATAATAATCCTCTATCTGAATGGCTTAAAAGGCGTAGGAGTTGTAGTATTGGATGCGGACAACTTTTTTTAAATTGTTCAGAACAGGGTTGTTTATCTCCTAATCAATCAAAAGAATATTAATTACATTTTTTATTAATTTTTGCCGTATGTTTTATATATATATTTATTCTCACAACAAATTTAGGAGAATCCAAAGTTTAATTTGAGTTATGTTAGGAAAGTATTTATCAAATTCCTTGGCTGCAAAATTTTTGGTGCCCCCAACAATCCCTTTGTTAATTTATGTATGACCCGCCCACCCCAAATTTTATATATATATATATATATATATTGTTTTTTAAGCTGTTTGGAGTTTAATTTCAGAGTCATCAATTACCTCTAAGAGGAACTCATAAGTAAACCACGACTTTCTATTACCTGTTATAAATGTGACATGACACAGAGGCCCAAACTACTGGCCACTAGGCTGGATGAGGACCTATTTTTATCTTGCCATACTCAGGGACAATGGTGGAAAGGGAGGTAACTAACAGCTTCTAAGTTCACTGTCTCTGTCCCACAAACAAAAATGAAAACACTTGGTTTTTGAGATCTTATTGACTTCTTTGTGGACCAGGTGTTTTTCTCAAATAATAGGATTTCAGGCAAAATATAAATAAAGTGGGCATGGCTTAAAAAATGGATAAATGTGTAAAAAAACAAACACACTCAGTGTTGGGTATAACAGAACATCTATGATGCTGCGGGCCTGTTCCTCTTCCAAATGCACATCTTGGGGAGTCAACCAATAAACACGAAATTGATGGAATAGTATCCCAAGCATATGGCCACAAAATTTATTTACATCATATTTTAAAGTATTTGCCATCTGTAGAGGGAATTTCACCCCCCCAAATAAATTATCTTACCATATATTGTGTTGCTTTAAATGCCACGTTTATTCAAAAAGGAACATAACAAAATGAACCAGATTAGTAAAAAGAAAGCACAAACTTATTTATTTACAAATACCTTTTTACAAAAATATCAGGAGCAACACTAAGCTACAGAGCTTCTCTGAGCTTATAAAAACGATAGAAAGCTCTTAAATAACTGATGCAAAGGTATGTTCGTCATGCCGAGGGTGGCTATTGCTCTAAAAGTTCAAGGACACAACAAAGACATTCTTCACAAAAAAGGAGTTTATATTTAAATGCAGGCAGCCATCATCATCATTGTCACAGAGAAGCCATTAGGTAAAGTTAAAAAAATACAACTTTGTATGTACATAGAAAAGGGGTTGGTTTTTGCAAAGCTTATAAAAATAACTATAACCCAAAGAACAGCTAGTCTCAGGTTAAAGAAGAGAAAGCGGGGGTTGACCGGCAGCCGAGAAAACACATGTGATCGATCTGAGCACAGTGAAGTTCAGCAACAGCAACTGGACTAAGAAGAATCTCCTCGGAGGAGCGTGTTTGGCTTCAGGGGATTAAATCTCCAGCTTGACTGTAAACTTTAACCTGCTCCCAAATTTCACGCTGTTTAAAAGGTTTCTTTTGTTGCATTCATGTCCAAATAATTTAAATTTATTGAACCTGCTGTTAAAGCTTTGACTTAATTCAAAGAAAATTACGATTTTATTTATTTATTTATTTTTTGCCACAAAAAGTCAAAACAGCCATTATAGAGAATATTAGCAGTGCATTTTTCTGCAGGACTGTTTCACAACTTGCACCCGCCCAAAACCGTACGGTGTTGAACAGGTTGTTCTGCTTCGGTTCGTGGCGGTGACCTCGTAGTTTTGGACTGACAAATGTCGCATAGAGATGCACCGATTAATTGGATAGAGATCGGAATCGGCCAATTTTTCCCTCCCAACTGGCTCTGATCAGCAGATCAAACAAGGCAATGTTAAAAATGTTCTATCAAAACGTTGAACTCCAGCTATGTTTGGTCAAGAAACTATGAACCAAAAATATGTAGTATGAAAGTTTAGCAATAATTGGATCACACATTTTCACTTTTGTGTGTTACATTTCTTAAGCGAACCCCCCAAAAAAGGAGGTCAAAATCTGAATAAGTCACACCTCAATGAAAAATGGAAGTTAGTACTGGCCATGATCGGTCCATCTCCGATGTTATCCATTTCGATACGAATCACAACACAATGGGCTTCAACACAAACCGCTTCAACTACTGCAAACCCATCACGTTTACAGCGGACACAAGCGTCTCCTCTCGGTCCCTCTGAAGCTTTAGAAATTCATGCATTCGGGGGAAACAGAAACACTGCGTTGCCATGTGCCAAAGAGCTGGTTCCAAACCAGAAGAACTAACCACAGACAACATTGCAGAATCGCAAGATAAGATGGCGAACGCAGGGACAAAGGGAAGACATCAAGTATTTTTCCAGCAAACATCTCCTTTTCCCGCTTGGAACAACTGATCTGGGTTCACCTTAAACATTCACCTCAGTTTAGGGGTTAGTTTGATCCGCTCTAAGAAAAAAGGTGTAAAGAGACAATTTATTGGTCTACTACGAGAGGAAAACCGAATAACTTTAGGTTTAATCCGACTGTATATGAACGGGTTTTTGTTTCCTAGCCTAAACATGTAATAAAATAACAGGAAAAGTTCTACATCTTGGCACCTTTAGGTGAAAACGCTTAACAGCTACCTGGAATTTAGGGTCTAGATACTTAATATTGCAAAAAGAGCATTAAAGATTCACTGATAGACCTGGATTTCATGTAACCAGGACTGTGGGAGAGGCAGAAATCCATGGCGGATTTCTGTTTAGTGTTTCTGCAGGTGGGAAATGCTGCCCGACATTTAATCGATTCCCAAAGGATGATGTGACGAAATCACCTCTGAAGGAACCCCCCCCCCAAAAAAACAAACAGTGGTCGTTAAAAGCACCGGTAAAAACGGAGCCCACTTTAGAAAGAATCACTGCGACATTCTGAGAGGACACCCCGAGCTAACGACTCATTTAGCTAAGAAGGTAAACCGACTCTGCGATTCACCAAATTAAATGACTCGGCCAACAACAGAACATATGTAACAAACATAAATGGGTCTGATTGGAGAGGAGCAAGAGGACGAACTAGAAGTCTAGGTTGTTTTTTCTTTGCGTCACATTTGAAACAGGGAAGCAGAACGTGGTTACAGCGCGCCTCGGGGAACAGAAATGATCGTCTCCACGTCTCCTCCAGATTGTTGTCCACAGGCGGACAGCAGAACCGTCACGCAAAGTCCGCGACGGCTCAAGCATCGTTTCCCTTTTCTGTCGGACCCCATCGAAGCCCGCTGAAAGGAGGTGCAGGCGAGTTGGACTGAGGTTCTCCATCGTGTCCGCGCACGTCGACCCGATCTGTTAGGGATTTAAAACGAGGCGGGGCTCGACCACGTCCTCCTGGTCGGTTCTGTCTTTCTTCTCCGAGTTTCTTTCTATGGGATCCATCTTGACTCGGACGCTCGAGGTTGTCCAAAACTCTGAACAAGCCGCAGCGAGTCGGCTCCTTCCCCTCCGTCTCAGTCAATTGTCTTGAGTCTGATCAGCCGCCTCCTGGTATGATGCGTCTTCCTTGCCCCCTCACCCTACTCCTCCGTTAGGAGCTGACCTGCGTCGCCTCCCCGCCCGTCTCCACAAGTGTCACCTGACCCTCCTCCCCTTCCATGATGATGCCTCCCTCCTGCAGCACCACCATCTCTCCTTCCTCTTCCACCACGCCGGCGGCCCCCTCCTCCTCATCCTCCCCCCCTACCACCTCCTCTGGGCTGGCGGCGTTGGCGCCGGTGTTGCCGTTGCTGGTGTTGGCCTGGCTTTGGGCCATGGCTTCCAGCTTCATGCGGTACTCCTCGGCCTCCTGCTCCTTACGGAGGAGCTGCTGCCGATACTCCTGAGCCTTCCTATTGGCTTCCTGCAGCTGTCTCTGCAGCAACTCCTGAAGAGGGAAGAAGTAGTACAAGTTAAATTAGAACAAAAATTATAAACGAGGACAAATGTGACACACTGGTACGTTTTGTTCTTTTCGCAAACCGATTTTCGAGTTTGAAAAAGAAGAAGAAAAAAAGCACATCTTAAATCAAAAATTAGAAAAGCTCGCAGACCTCCACCACACTCATTCCTCCCTATCCCCATGTTGTTATCCAATTCTAACTTTCAGTACTTTTCCAATGAAATGTCTGTTAATGAGACGCACGGCTGCGTTCTTCCAGCAGAGGGAGAGAAGGTTCGCACCGCTGGTCGGATATGCGCTTCATGTCAGATCAACCCCACCATTTAAATCAGTTCTTCCTGGTCCCATTGCAGACATTTCCTGAAAATTTAATCGAAATCCATCCATAACTTTTTGAGTTGTGTTGCAAACAGACAGAGAGGATAATTCTCCTTCCTCCTGGCGAAGGTAATAAAAAGTCTTCCGTGTATCGTCTTACTGCGTAGTGTTACATGTCACGACACGAAAACCTGCGGCTTATGTTCAAGTGCGCTCAATAGTCCGAAAATTACAGTAAATGCTTCCAATCATCTGCCACTTTGTGGGACAATAAAGGATTCCTCTATCTTCTATAAACAAACAAACAGGAACTACTCACGGTTTCTCCTGTGTCGTTGTGGTTGTTGGTCAACTCCAGCTTCCTCTTCCTGGAAGGTGGAGGCTGAGGTTCCTCTGTTACCACCTCCTCTGTCACCGTGTTGGCGGGCACCGCAAGCACTGAGGACAAACAACCAAACAAGCGGTCAGCACATGAACCCTCCTGCAGCCTATGACCCTCTGATGAGACGTGGTGCGGGCCGTACTCTGCTGTCCGTGCTGCATGGTGACGAAAAAGGGCTGCGACATCCCTCCCGTCGTCTGAAGGTTGCCGTGCTGGTCCGTGACGATAGTGATGACCCTCTGGCCGCTCTCATTGACCACCGTGGCATGCTGGATGTTGGCGTCCAGGGCATTGGCGGCCATTGCCTCTTCTGATTCTCCTGGAGGGCAAATAGATGTGAGAGACTGCTTCAGCTGGAGGCATTGACTCTACACGGAGCGGTGCACAGAAAACGTATCCATACACCTCAAAACCTTTTCACACTGTCACGTTACAGTCACAAACTTTATATTTTAAAGTGATTCTACGAAGTAGACGATCAGCGCAGTGCATAATTCTGAGGAGGAAGGAGAATTAGCCTTGATTTTAATTATTTTATTTATTAGACATAGAAACCTAAAAAGTCTGGTGTGTGTTTTAATTCAGCCACCCTGTGGATACGTTGTACAACCACCTTTCACTGCAATTAAACATTTACTTTGCGAAAAGCTCAATTTCAGTTGATTTGGATGGAGAGCAACTAGTTCCACGAACTCTTAAAGGTCTTGTTCATTGAGAAACTGTGTAATACTTGTTCTTTAAGAAAGTACCGTCGGTCACTAACTTGCAAATGCATGCTGGACGTCAACATTTTCTCCAATCCCCATTGCCTGCATTAGCCGCAGAAGGACATGAAGGGCAAAACAAGCAAGTTAGAAAAGGCCAGTCCTTTCTAAGTCCCGGGGAAAATTAGTATTCATGGTCTTGCCAACCTTGGTTTGCGGCTGCCTACGGGAAGGCTGATTTTGCAACATGGAGAGTGCAAGGCACATCTTTGCTAGTAGAAGCTCACCGTTTGTAACTCGGCTAATAGAAGCTAACTGTTAGCAACCCGGCTAGTGGAAGTTAACCGTTAGCAACGGGGCTAGTGGAGGCTAACAGTTAGCAACGGGGCTAGTGGAGGATGACCGTTAGCAACTCGGCAAGTACAGCTAACCTTTAGCAACTCGACTAGTAGGAACTAATCCTTAGCAATGTGGCTAGTGGAAGCGAACGTTTAGCAACTCGGCTAGTAAAAGCGAACGGTTAGCAACTCGGCTAGTAAAAGCGAACGGTTAGCAACTCGGCTAGTAAAAGCGAACGGTTAGCAACTGGGCTAGTAAAAGCGAACGGTTAGCAACTCGGCTAGTAAAAGCTAACCGTTAGCAACTCGGCTAGTAAAAGCTAACCGTTAGCAACTCGGCTAGTAAAAGCTAACCGTTAGCAACTCGGCTAGTAAAAGCTAACCGTTAGCAACTCGGCTAGTAAAAGCTAACCGTTAGCAACTCGGCTAGTAAAAGCTAACCGTTAGCAACTCGGCTAGTAAAAGCTAACCGTTAGCAACTCGGCTAGTGGAAACTAACAGTTAGCAACTCGGCCAGTGGAAGCTAACCGTTAGCAACTCGGCTAGTGGAAGCTACCTGTTAGCAACTCGGCTAGTGGAAGCTAACTGTCAGCAACTCGGCTAGTGGAAGCTAACTGTCAGCAACTCGGCTAGTGGAAGCTAACCGTTAGCAACGGGGCTAGTGGAAGCTAAGCGTTAGCAACGGGGCTAGTGGAAGCTAACCGTTAGCAACGGGGCTAGTGGAAGCTAACCGTTAGCAACTCGGCTAGTGGAAGCTAACCGTTTGTAACTCGAATAGTACAGCTAATTGTTAGCAACTTGGCTAATGGAAGCTAGCCGGAGGAGGATTTAGAGAAGCTGTAAATGGACTGATTGGATCAATGATTTGGGTTCTGATAGTAGAAGCTAACCGTTAGCAACTCCACAACATGGTGGAACACATTAAGGCTTGGTTTATTTGTGGACATAACATGTTTTTAGCTCTACCCATCTCTCTATCACTCTCAAAGGATGATGCTTCAACCACCAGATTCCACTACGAAGACGGTGAATTCAGTGGTATGCACAGGAGTACCATCAGCTGCAGTTGCCACTGCAAGTCTTTTGGGTTTGTCTCTACCAGCTTTACACATTTTTTACATCCTTCTTTAGGAAACAGCTCAAGCTCAGACCTAAACCATTACATTGTAGCTCTAGTTGTGTTTTCAGAATCATTGTTCGGCTGGAAGATGAACCTCCAACTAAGTCTTAATTGTTTTGTTCCAAAGATTTACCTGTACTTAGCTCCGTCCAAATTATGCGTGGAGTTCGGAGGAGCTTTTTTTTTTAGCACACTGTTCTATCAACAGGATTCTGCTTTTTTAATGTGAAGTGTTTAGTTGTGTTTAAACAGCTCAGCTTGAGATCGTACCTGCGTTTGCCTTATTGAGCAGCTCCGCCAGGTTCACCACACCCCCTTGGATGGCAGGTATTCCCTGGATTATGAACTGTGGCTGGTTGGTGGTGCCGCTCGTCTCCACATTCATGCTCACCTGGTTCATGTTAACCTGGTTCTGCATGCTCTCCTGTAAACAAAGACCAACAAACATCTGGCTAAACGGAAACTTGCCTGGAGCTGAAACTATAGCTTTCGTACTATTCTGAGTATGCAGATCTGACACTTTGATGTGGCATCTTCTACTGTCTAAATCTTTAGTTCAAACCATGTTAAAGTTACTGAACGTCTTCCACTTATCTCACGAATAAGCAGCCACATCCAAATAGTAAGAGAAAATATTTAAGATGATTTGGAACAGCAGTAAAAAAAAGCTTAAATTGATAAAGAAATATCAAAACAGCCGAGCTCCTGCAGAAAAAGCTGACGGGATGTTCCAGCTCCTCTCACCTGCAGCATCAGCATCAGCTCCGTGTTCTGGATGTCCGCCGCGATGTCGAATGGCGTCTTGTCGAATTTACTGCGCGCATGCACGTCAGCCCCGTGTTTGACGAGGGTGTCGCACACGCCGTGGTGCCCGTGCTGCGCCGCCCAATGAAGGGCCGTCATCTTCAGCATGTCTTTGGCATTGATGTCTGCACCGCTCTGAAAGCAGATTGTCCACAGAGGAAACTAAAGATGACTCGAGTTTAGCTTTTTACTTCTTTATTGCTTTCGTTCGAGCGGACAGACTTTCATGTAATCATTTAAAGTGATCGTTAAAGCTTTCCAAATGCCTTTACACATTTTTTTTTGATTTGCAATCCTGTTTTAGAAGATTTTTGGTTTGTCTCTTACTTAATATGTCCCACTTTTGACGTTTTGGTGGTTTTAACCCCAAATAATTTTTAGCCGTTTGCCACAGAAAGGTTATTATGACCTCATCTTGGGACGTTTAGTACCCGTTTTAACGACTGCTGATGTAATTTTTCTCCGACATGTCTATAGTCTGCAGCATTGAAATTTGGTTCTGTGACGCTAATAAATGAACAGCAAGAAGTAACTCAGTTTTTCTGGTTTTATCAGTTTCTAGAATCTCATATTTCTTTCATGGACGCAGAGCCGATCATACCCTTGATTCAAACTATGCGATCAGAGAGAGATTTAAAGAGGAGTGGGAAAAACTTATGAAGTGGATTAGCAGCATTTGCCAACAAGTGACAAGTTACTTTGGAATATCAATGGAGGTATTAGCACGTCATGACAGTCAGAAGACCGTCACACTGTCAGACAGAGGCCTTGTTGGGTTCGTTGTGAGACTGGCTGCTGCTGGAGATCCTTCCTGCTCACAGCATCACCATCCACAACAACTCTTTGAAGATGCATGGAAATGTAATTTCCCTTTGGGAATAAATGAAGTATTTCTGAATTGAATTGATAAACAGATTGGCTCAAAATGGGAACAAAATAGGAGTAAGTAGAAATAAGGAACAATATGCAGGCTAATATGTGCACAATATGAAATAATTTAATGTTATTTTGGATGATTAGAATCATAAAAGGAATATTAAAGTAGTTCTAGCAAAGATATTTAGCGTTGTATCCGTAATGGGCATAATGACAAATAATGAATTGCATAACGAATGCGATATAAACCTATACACAGTTATTGAGGATGTGGGTATAAAATTGCTTTTATATACCTGACAAATGCAAGTAGGAAAGGATAAAATGGCAGAACATGGTTTTGAATTTGGGAAGCAAATCGGCAAAAAGAGTTTACCCTGACCAATGGATTACGAATTTTTAATACGTATATATTGTACAAAATGCTGCACATCAACTTTAAATGAAGGCATTATTTTGTTTTAATGGCAATTCGATTCAGCCAATCCTTTTTTTGGCAGGTTTTCTGGTAAAATTGTCAATTTATTTGTTACTTGTTTATTTGCACTAGTTATTTTACCATCTTATTGTTTATTATTTTTAATATTAAACATTATTTGTGTATAATTTGCATCATCCAGTGTTTTGTCTATTCTGTGAAATGAGTTACATGCACCCTGAGAGTCCAAAACACAACTTAGTCCAACTACCATCTGGTCTTTGAATCCCTCGTGTTCCCTGATGATGTAATAAAGGTAAAGGAAGGCAGATTAAAACCCATCAACGCTAAAAAACTAACTGAAACCAGTCCGTCCAGACGTCTCACCCTGATCAGCAGCTCTACGATGACCGTGTGTCCCTCGGCAGCAGCCATATGCAGCGGGGTCCTGTCCACTTTGGTCCGGGCGTCTCTGCTGACGCCGGCCCTCAGCAGGACGTCTGCGGTGGAGTAGTGGCCGTGCTGAGCGGCCAGGTGGAGGGGCGACGTCCCCAACTGTGGAAAACATAGAAGTCGTCACACGCAGATCAAACGACTGTGACGTCACTGCAGCAAATAAACCGGCCAGGGGTTTTTCAATTATTTTCTGTCATGCACCCCTAGGGAGCATACATTTCTTCACGCCCCCCCTGAATTAAAAAAATACTATACAGGACCTGATAATGTTATTAATATTTATCTGTACAAACCACTGGCACCAGCATTCTGGATACAATATCCTGATTATCGAAACAGATTACATAAAATGAGCTGCAACAACTTCAATTTTAAGTTGTTGCAGCTCATTTGATTGTTTTAAGTCTTAACACTATTTCTAAGTTCAGTTTATTGCAAACTGCTAAGTCTGTGATTATCAGAAGAGAAAAGGCACAAATGATTCACTGGGGTGTAGGCTTTTTTTAGACTAAACAGTAATATTAAAAACCTTTTAAACTTTAAACGTTGGTTACTTGTCAGCTTCCTCAGTTTATTCCTCTTTAAAAAATAGATTATTTATCATTAGTATTAAATCCCTTTCATAATTTTCTCCAATTTAGTTGTATTTCTTCCTAAATAAAACACTATTTGAGAATCACTGTGTTTATGTGTTAAAAAAATTTAATCCTGTTAATTCAACAAATTAATCGACCTGCATTAACACGTTAATTTTGACAGACTTAGTAAAAATACATTTAAATGGAGTTTCCTGGTCTATGACATAAAATCTAAAATAAAAAAAACACATCGAAGTCTGTGACAAAAAAAAAAAAAAAAAAAAATCAAATAAATCAGATAACCTTCTCATGGTAATTTAGTGGTAAAAACAGAATATTCTAAAAGAAACCGTCCTCTCACCCAGTCGGTGGTGAACGGCGCTCCGTTGGCCATCAGGTTTCGGACCTCATCGTCGTTTCCTTTCCGAGCCGCCTCCAGCAGCCTCTTCCCCAGGTCCACCAGTGACATCTAACACAGACAAACGCAGGAGATCAGGTCCCAGTCGTTACAGCCTACACGGTTTAGAAATCTCAACCTTTTGGTTTCAATATATAAACTAAAAAAGTTTTGAACCACTATTGTTCTTGTTTTGGCTTTTATTCTTTACATGCATGTTTTATTAGTGTGAATGCTGTCACACTCTTGAGATCCTCTTACCTTCTTCTGATTGCTTCCGTACGATTTTTGAACTTCATCTACTTCTGCATTCTTTGTGCTATTTAACCCATTCAACTTTTCAATTATTCAGCTTATTCTGCTCTTTCCGGCTATATCTTTTGGTATTCATAACCTTTATACTTTTTAAAATATTCAACTTTTTATGTTTTTTTTGCTCCCATTGAAATGAATGGAAAACCTCAAAAATTCAGCTAAATTTTGACTAATTTGCAAAACTAACTACTTCCACATACTTCCACTTCGACCCGAAGCAAAGTGGCGGCACCCAGGAGGGACCATTGGAATGCATTGGGACTGAGCACAAATTCAGAGGACGGCTGGATTCTGACCTATATTCGTAAAGTCATATCTCATAAACGATGCAACGTAGAAACATGAGCCTTGTGCCGATATAACTTCAGACCGTCCTGACGCTCATGATTCAACTACTTTTTTGATACCTGTTACCGTTTCTCCATAAGTTTTGTTTGTTTGAGTGTAACAAATCTGCTCTTCACTAAAACGGCTCAGATTCAAAAATGGCAAAATCATGCTCTTTTACAAAATAACTGCTCCTAGACAGATTGAGGTTCACACATGAAACGAACCATGATTCTTCATCAAACCCTGCTGATACTCACAGTGAATTAATTATTTCGATAGCCCTTATATTTTCCGAGTTAGAGGACGTAGATTGGGACCAAGGAAAGACAGATGAATGTTTTCAGCAAATTTATCAACATATTTGACGTAATTTTACGGCTGCAATATAATATTTTCAGCAGATTGAGTGGTTTGAGAGCGTTCCCCTATCCTTTCCGATAAAAACAGCATATTGGTGACGTCGATACGCCTTACGGTTCTTAAGTTATTAACAGTAGTTCAGAAGCTTCGTTCCCTGTTAAAACGGCTGAGAAATTAGGAGACATAAGTGAGGTGCTGCACTTAGACTGTCTCCCCCAGTGAAAGCTGGCGTGTGATTGGTCGAAAAATGGCAGCCCTTTTCATGGCTTTAGGTGGAGCTCCCTCTTGTGGTAGAAAACAGAATTACTATACATTATGGCTTCCACTGTAAAACTGACGTTTCAGGGTTATTGTAAGACATCTCAAACAACTTGTAGATTTAATACAAATCAGTTCACCAGGACTTTTGATTACTCAGTAAAATATGATGATCAATGCAGTCTCATAGGTACTAGGCAGGCAACAGCGGCCATTTTACTGTTCCAACACCTGGAAAGCAGTGATTACTTTTAAATGGCAGTTACACAGACCTGTATGTTTAGACAATCGTAGGCATTATAAATGAATAAGATATTATTAGCTAACTTGCTATTGTTATCCATTATACTAATACTAGCATTAGAGCTAAAATTAGCATTTTAGCTAATTTTGACTTAATAGCTAAAGTTAAAATACTGAATGGCTTGAGATACAGTTAACCAGAATGTTAGTTTTGGCCAACATGCTATCTGTGGCATTTTGGCTTACATTAGCATTTTAGCTAACATTAGCATTTTAGCTATCATTTGGTTTTTGGGTTGACTTTGACATACTGAATGGATTGAGTTATTGTTAACCAATATGTTCCTGTTTGCCAACATGCTAACAATAGCTTTTTTTACTAACCATAGCAATTTAGCTAATTCAAGCGAACAATGGGATTTTAGATCATTTTGACTTAACAGCTAAAATTTATATAATTAATGGACTGAGTTATTGTTAACTAACATGTCTGTGTTTGCCAACATGCTATCTGTGGTATTTTAGCTAACATTAGCATTTCAGCTAACCTTAGCATTTTTGCTAATTTTAGCTATCATTAGGTTTTTGGGTTGATTTTAACATACTGAATGGGTTGAGTTATTGTTAACCTATATGTTCAGGTTTGCTAACATGCTGCCAATAGTCTTTTCACTAACCATAGCAATTAAGCTTATTCAAGCTAACAATAGAATTTTAGCTCATTTTGACTTAACAGCAAGAATTAAAAATAATGAATGGATTGAGTTACTGTTAACCAACATGTTGGTGTTTACCAACATGCTATATCTAGCATTTACGCTAAAAATCAACATTTAAGCTTACATTAGCATTTTAGCTAATGTTCTCTAATATTTGCATTTTAGGAAGATTTTAACATACTTAAAAGGATAAAGTTAGGTAGCATTTAAGCTAACATTAGTATTTCAGTTAGTATCAACATTTAAGCTAATTTTGGCTTAACAGCTAAGGTTACCTTGCTAAATGGATTTTGTTGATGTTTAGAGCCATGTTAGTGTTTGCCAACATACTACCACTAGCATTTTAGCTAACATTTGCATTTCAGCTCATTTTAGCTAACACTTCCCTTTATTCTTATTTTTATTATACTGAATGGATTGAATTATTGTTAACCAACATGTTTGGGTTTGGCAAAATGCTACCACTAGTATTTTAGCTAATACTAGCATTTTAGATCATTTTCAGTAATATTGTTGTTGTAGCTTGTTTTTATTTTACTGAATAGATAAAGTTTTTTTTTAACCAACCTGTTACTGTTTCTCAACATGCTACTACTAGCGTTTTGGGTAATATTTAGATTTTAGCTGATTTTAGGTAACAATGGCATTTTAGCTTGTTGTGACAGTTTTTCTTTGTGGTAGGGTTGGCACACTATTTTTCTTTCTTCTGCTGTTGCTGTTTATTAAACTTCAGCAAGTCTTCTACAGTTGACTTCAAATACTTCAGCCATTTTCTGCAAATAAATTCAGCTTACAGCATTCACACTGCATTATCGCAGGAAATGCAACTTTTTCTAGTTAGTGTGAATGCTGTAGAAGGGTGTAAAGACTGCAAGGTGTATTTATAAATACATAAATAACATCAAAACAAGACATAGGTTAGGCCTGTAAAAACAAATTTTGATTAGCTATAAATTGTCCCAAAAATTATTGTCGTAAACTTAAACATTTTAGACAATTTTCAACTAATGTAGTAATAATGCGAGTAGACTCTCTGATGAACGATCAATAAACTTTGATTTCTAAAGAACATTTACCACCACAACTGGAAGACCTTTTTATTTTTTTATTTTAAAAAAAGGATTATCTCTAAGCAAAATTGGCCTTCATAAAATATTAAATCACTTGGCTTAAGATTGGAAAAACAGGAAAAACTACCAGTTAGGAGTTTTGTAAACAAAAAGTGAAAACTAACAACAAAAACACTCAGTTTGAATAAATAATTTTTTTAAAAAGATCCCATTTTACTCTGTCACCACGGATATTTGGACAATATATTCCTTTTTTTCCCCCATCCAGTCTCTTTGGTAGATAAGAAGCACGAGGAAAACAAGCATGCAAATAAAAATCCTCGTGGCTGGAAAAATGATCGAGCTCATTTGAATTTATAATGTGATTAATTGATTTATTGTTTCTTGTAGCAGGCCTAACTTAGGTAAAAAAAACAACAACAACACAATGCTTTGACTAGTCTACGAAAATAACACATTAAATACAACAGAAGAACATTTTCAGAAACCCTTGACACCTCCAGCTTACAATGGGATGAAAAAAACCCCCACCACAACGCTACTTTTTTAGACGCTTTTCTTCATCCAAACTACACAAACTTTAGATCCATGTCTAGTTAATATGTAGTCATATTCAGTAAATTAGAAAATGCATTCAGATGAGGCTAATTTGTCTAAATAAAAGTACCATTTGAAGAACATTTCATCAAGCCCAACTTTCTGTAACAATTGGTATTATTATTATAGAACTGATGTATCTGATCTTAAATGTCGTGTTTTTATTATCCAACTAACGGAAATGAAAGTTTTAAAACATTCTATGGTGTGTTAATCTATATAATACGTTTCATTTTGTGAACTGAGTTAGAACTTTTGAACGAAGTATAATTTATTGAATATGACTATATTTATTTTACTTTGTGGCTAAAAACAAGTAAAACTACATGAAACACTGGTAGTGCTTGACGAATTCATGAATTAGGCAGGCAAATTAATTAACAACTGTTTAAAGCTCTATCAAAGTAAAAACAGCTAATTTTATCCTCAATGTAAAACGCGTTTTCCCCCTTTTTAATCTTTAATAAACTGAATATTTTACAAGTTATTACACCTGTTTGGGACCTACTTTAGGGTGTGATTATTTCTCAAAATAATGGATGTGTTGTAAACAATAATGTAGACGTGAAAGCATGCTGAAATAAATCTACCTTGTGAAGCAATTAACCCTCATTTGCACTGAATTTGACTTTTGTATAATTATTTTTTAGAAAAATACTCTGAATTACAAGGCTTTACAGAACAGTGTGCTGTTGTAGCTTTAACGTGTAAGGTTATAATTACATGATTTTAATAATAATAATAATAATAATAATAATAATAGGTTGTGATATAAAGTGGGCCCTAACATTAGTACAAACTGTCCTATATTCTGTTCGTACGAATGAAATTGAGACTACCGGTATTCGTACGAACAGTCTAAATCCGGATTTCTCAAATACTTACTATTTACTTCTATCAGATTTCTTAGAAACTTTCTTTAAAAAAAAAGAGAAAGCATTTCTGTTGACGCAAAGCTGCTAAAATGATCAGTAAGCTTGTTTGCAATCTATTCAATGGTCAGATGGGTGAATAGGAGAGATTTTATACCAGGAAAAACCATTTATTTACAGTAGCATTCTTGTGTCACATGTAATCTAAGTCAGTGGTTTAAAAATATACGATTTATAAAGTCTCAGCCTTCTTACTGTATCTAACATTAGCTAGCTAAGATTTCGCTGGTGGGCATAAATACAGTAAGATTATATTTACAAAATACAAACAATAAAAATATTCAGTCTTTCTTATGAAAAGTTCTCCCGAGCCCTACTCTCAACAGCCCGCCGATTTGAACAGGAGTACGCCCCACAGTTTTCAGGCATCTTGTAACAACTGCTGCTGCTATGGTGGAAGTCTGCGGATGGGAATACCGGCCCAAGATGGCGGCTGCATTTCTTGCCTCAGAGCAGCCGATGCGGGGTCTATTCTTTATATATGTCTATGGTAAATACCACACTATGCGTAAAAATTTTCCTACGCACGAAATACACACAAATCTGTGCGTAAGTACGGTTAATAAATAAGGGCCCTGGTCTGAAAATGAGTCCCACACAGGCTCTGGGTTCAAACTATAGTAAAGTAAGTTAAACATTGCTTTTAAAGTGGAACTGAACCCCATTAAAAATCATAACCCTGCCCCCAAACATTTGAAAAATGCTACAAAGTGGGCGGTGCCAGGAGGCACTGAGGGGCGTGGCCAAGTGTGGAGGATGAGCGGAGGGTGTGTGTGTGTGTGTTCAGGAGCACAGTGACAGCCAGCTTAATGTGATACTGAAAGATGGACAGTGACCAAAACCACGTTGACAGTTTTGCAACTGATCAACATTCATCTGTTTTGAACGTTAGCCTATGTTAGCAGTACCACTCAGAGACTGGACTCCTCCTGTCTCCCTCTGCCTCAGCAGCGCAAGCATTGGACAGCGCTGACCCAGCGCCCTGAGCCAGCGGATCTCCTCCGCCGTAGAGGGAGGCTTTATGGAGCCCAGCGGCCCCGAGCCGTATCAATTCGAGCCGCTGGCTCAGGGCACTGATTCAGCGCTGTCCGAGGCCGGTGCTGCTGCTGAGGCAGAGAGAGACAGGATTTTTCCGGTCTCTAAGTGGTAATGCTAACATAGGCTAACATTCAAAACAGTATGTTAGCTATGCTAACTAAGTGCTAATGTGATAATAATGGTAACCTGAAAAACGCAATCCAACTCCAAACTCGCCACGGGGCCGGTGTGTCTGATAATTTTATACCCAATCCCACGGGGCGTGTCTGTGAGTCATTGCCTGTGACGTAAAGATGTACCGCTCTCCGCCAATCACAAAATTCAACTGCAGTAGCCACCGTTCAACCCTAAGAGGGCAGCACTAAGACGTTTTTTGGCCAAAAAGTGTAGAATTAAACAAGTTTACATGAAAATGTAATAGAAATCCCCAGAAACTGAAAGATTGCATTGGTAAAGACCCATTTGTACAGTTTATAGGCAAAAAAAAGTTGTTTTGGGGTGTAGTTACTCTTTAAACTAGATGGTGTATTAACCCCCCTCCATTCCCTGCAACTGTGCTCTAAATGTGTGCCTATTATCGGACGTAAACCCCCGCCTTTATGTAACAAACTGCATTTGAAACTAATTAAAAACTTCTGCAGTTTTTTTCTATAATTTAGGTATACATTTTTTTTTTGAACCTTCACGGTTATGAACCAATAAAATCCAATTTGTTCTCCCATAAACCGCGTCCGATTGTGGAATCACTCGCATTCAAAGCGTTTTAGCCAGTTACCTTTTGGCCCAAACTATATATATATATATATATATATATATATATATATATATATATATAAAGCCTCCTGAGATACAAACGGAGACGATTTTGTAAAACGCGTAAATGGTTCAAGGCGCTTCTGTGAGCTTGTAGGGAGAATTCAATGTTTTTGTAGCTGTTAAAAGTCGTGTCCGACAATGGAATCCGCGCAGACGAGCAGCGTTTGCGCTGGACGAGACTTCTGTCTCCGCGGAACGAGGAGCCATTTTACGCGCCTTCACGGCCAGAAAACAGACCGCCATGTGCCACGTACCCCCGTGTCCTCCCTCCCCCACCACCACCATCACCCCACGCATCTAAGCTGCTTTCAGCATGTAAACCTCTCCATCTGTGCCACCGGGCAGTAAGCAGAAGCACCGACAGGAAACTGTTTGATATTAAGTTGTTGGTTTTCCGGGGGAAGTCACAAAGAAATTTCCTATTTTACACGCAGAGAAAAAACTACTTCCACATCCGGTGAAGTTGCGTTATGCAACGCGGCGCACCGTCCAACCGCTCACCGGAGGAGCGTACGGGGACGTTGTTCCACCCTCTTTACGGTCATTCCTGTCGTCTCTAAAGATGAGAAAGCTCGGAAGATGCGAGTCCCCACCCCGCGGCGTGCAGCGGCCACTTACCGCGTCCAGGTTTGTTCGGGTCCCACCAGGCTGCTCCTCTCGCTGCTAACCTTAGCAAGCTAGCAAGCGGCTAAGAAGCGCCAACCTCGCTGCGCTACGAGGAGTTAGGCAACTTTATGGTTAGTTAACTCGTTGCGTGGGCCAGCTATGCGCAGAATCTGTTCCGAAATTCTCTAAATACGAGCATTTGGGACCGCTGTAGCTTGTCGCAGTCCTCGGAGCTTGTTTACTGCGGAAAGTTAGCGATAGGAAAGCAGCCGGAAGCTGATACTCGCCCTTCAAAATAATATTCCTCGTTGTTACAAAAGTCCTTATTTTACGTCGCCTTCCCGTTTATGTTTCCTTAGAGCTTAAATTCGTCAAACATGTTAAATTGGACTAATGGCAAAAAAAATAAAAAAAATAAAAAACGATTGCAAGAATAATTTGTCATTTCACTTTTATAGTTTAACTAAGATGGACTAACAATTTATTAAATCACAATAATAGTCAGGAATGCCACAAATACTTTACCGTTCTTTATCTTTTTAATAAATAAAACGTTTTACAATATGTTACTTCATATACTTCAGAGTAGAGCTGGGCAATATATCAATTTTTATTTATTTATTTTCCTATTTATGAAGATTTAGTTTTTGGAATAGAGAAAATATTTCACCAATGCACCTCTTGGTTTTCCAAAGTTAAAAGTGGTGTAAGCCCTCCCAACGCCTTCCATCTGATTTTTACAAGCTTGTTTTACCGCATGCATTTATTTGGACTTTGAAATCAGGTCAACTCCAAAAAGAGATGATTAAAATGAAAGTAAGTTTAAAAAAATATTTTCTGTCATTCGTAATTTTTCTTTTTAACAATAGAAAGGGAGAAAAAAATTAGATTCATTACAATTACATTACAATTGGAATTTGGCCTGAAATTTTTTTTTATCCATATCACCGAGCCCTAACCTTTAATTTTCCCAAAACAGTTGTATAATGTCCAATGACATGTTCATCTTTTAAAAGTAATTTTTTAAATAAAAAAACAACCTTCTGATATCTTCATGTAGTACCAGGGAATGTTAAATATTGGCAAATAGTGATTTGTTTTATATTGTTATATGTATCGACTGATATGAAAACTATTATCGGGATACATTTTTTTTCCCATATTGCCCAACCCTAGTTCAGTTTTTAAAAAACTACATTAAACAGGTCGGACTGCCTAAACAAAAATTACCATGAGAAAGCCAGCAGAGTTATATGAAATAATTGTTTTTTACACTTAAAATGAATGTGTTTAAGTATTTTGAGCACCATTATTTTGTAAATAGATGCGGTATAAAAATTGTAGACTTTTTGAGTCAAAAATACAATAACATATCTGATTGCCACAGCGCTTATTTTATTTTGACGGTCATTGCAGGAAGTGCGCACTTTTTTCATTTTGCTGTATACCAGCTAGCTATGTTAGCCGTTAGCCTGTGTGCATTCAAAGGGTTAAAAAGTTACATTTAGGCTGTCTTTTACCTCTTTTTCTACCCGGTATATCCTGTAACCGTACCTTAGCAGGGGCGTGTGGTAGTCCGCCAGGTCTTCATCCGCCGAGAAGCAGTTTAAAACTCCTGATTGTTGTGTTTTGTCTAATACAAATATGGCGGCGGCGCGACACACCGGAGGTGGAAGCCACGTTAACCTCCCCCGTGGGCGGGGCTTAGAACAGGAGCGGATTTGCGGTCAGTTTACTGCAGCACGGTTACCGCTCAGAATGATGCGCATTTAGAGAACGAGCTGATCCCAGAACAGATCGAAAACTAGCGCCGCTCTGGCCCAGCTAGAGCGCTATTAGGAACAAAATTCACACAGTTGAATTTAAATGAAAGGAGAATTTCAGTTACATTTAGCTTAACTCTCCAAAGTGAACACAATTTTAAACCTGGAATCTAGTTGTTTTAGACCGGCTCCAGTCCTTAAAGGTACAGTGTGTAATTTTATTTAACTCCGTAGCGCCACGCAGCTCAGATTAGGTATTGCATCTTCGGTAGCACATACGCAATTATGTTATATATTATTGTTTATTTTATAACTTTGAGGTTATTTATTTGATTATTTGGCAATTTTGATATATACAATGTTGCGGAGTTTGTAGTATTTTTTTGTCCCTGCTGCAGTGTTAGTGTCTGACCTCTAACGGTAAACAAAGATTGCTGTACCAGCTCTTTTTTTCTAATGTGTTAAATACCTGTTTCATGCAATAAAATAATTTTAAAAAACGTGATTTTTCTGTGTTTTCTTTAGATTATGTCTCTCCCAGTTGAGGTTTATTTACAAAATCACAGACCTCTCCATTCTTTGTAAGTGGGGAAATTGGCGATATATCAAATACGTACTTTCCTCACTGTATATTAATATCAGCAAAAGATAACCTGAGAAAATACAAGAAGACTAAGGATTTCATTTACCAAGGAATAAATCAGATTTTTAAACCAATCTGGCCTCATTTGAAAATGTAATTGAATTACCTGGGATTAACTCTATTTAGGTTTAATTTCACCAGCAACACACAGGTCTGAACATTGCCAGATCTCTATGATTAGGAAACAAAATCACTTATATAGAAGCTGCATGAAGTAGGCTAAAAAATAAAATAAACCCCCCCCCCCCAGCATATCTTGCCCTGACCTAAGAAAAAAAAAATCAAGAACAGATTAGAAAAAGAATAATTGAGATCCATCAGTCAGGAAGGGTTGCAAATAAATTTCTAATGCTTTGCTACTCCAGAGCCAGAGTGAGAGCCAACATTAAAATATTCATTGAAAATATTAAACGCTGGCCCATCTGGCAGTTGACTAACTCAGTGTTTCCCAACCCTGGCCCTCAAGGCCCACTCCCTTGCATGTTTTAGATGTTTCCCCGCTTTAACGCGCCTAATTCAGGTGATAACAGTTCATTAAACTCCTGTAAATCAGCCATCAATTGAAATCAGCTGTGTGGAAGGTCTGAACATTGCCTGATCTAAACCACAAACCATATTGGTTGAATTAAAACTCCATCCATTTTCTACACCCATCCATCCTAATGCAGGGTTGCGGGGGGTTGGTGCCCCTGTCAAGGGGCGAGAGGCAGGGTACATCCTGGACAGGTCGCCAGTCCATCGCAGAGCAACACAGACATACAGGACAAACAACCATGCATGCACACATTCATAAAGAACACACTAAGGGCAATTTAGAGAGACCAATTCACCTAGCAGTCATGTTTTTGGACTGTGGGATGAAGCCAGAGAACCCACGCATGCACAGGGAGAACATGCAAACTCCATGTAGAAAGACCTGTAATGGCAAAAAATAGTATCTCAGGGTTTCCATTATAAAGAAGACTTGAGTCCAAGAAGGCGTTTAAGTATTTATTTGAAACATGTCTGGCCAGATACGGAGGGGAAACAGTTACTCGTGCATCACCCTAACCAACCTTTCTTACTAACCGCTTAAATAGTATTCAGCAATCATTGTTTATCTCTGTAGATGTCTTCTCCAACGTTCACGCCCCGCCTCCAGAGTAACCGCTTCATGCGAGTCATAGCAACGCATAAAGCAGCTCATCCGAAGGCCAGACTGTTATCTTACTGCCCCGGCGTCTGTCTCTCTGGTGACCTGACACATATATCTTTCTCATAACATTAAGCTGGAACAATAAGCTTGTCATTTTACCCTAGATGCATTCACTAAACAGAGAATATACACTTAATTCCTAATTGCATAACAATTTTCCACCACAGACCCCAGGCTGGGATTCGAACCCAGGACCTTCTTGCTGCAAGGCAAGAAGCCAAGTGCGCCACTGTGCAGCCTTGAATCAAGGCTATTCTGCAAAAACAAAAGTTGGTCCACAATGTCAAGGACTCGTTGTTTTCACCAAGTTACAGCCATTTATTAAGAGTAGGGGACATTTACTTTCTTTTTCAGATTTTGTTTGTTGGTTTGGATAGGCTAGTTTTAATCTTAAATAAAAAGCAGTTTTTTGTTTTTAATTTAGGTCATCTTTGCCTACTAATAAAATATAACATTTACTGATCTCATGCATTTAAGTGTGACAGAAGTACTTTATTCGTGGTGCTTTAGTTTCGTAGTGACAAATTGACTCCAGATGATATAAAGAATAAGTTTTATTATTTTAAAGCCATACTCCGCAACCTTCACGATATTTGCTCTCTGTCGCCCTCTTCAGGCTTGCCGCGTAACATCACTGTCGTAAAATCAAATCTCTGTCGCTCATGGTCGCTGGACGGGAACGCCTAGAGAGGCTCGGCCTCCCGCAGGAGGTGGTGCGCACGATCCAGGGCGCACGAGCCGAGTCTACCACGGCGTCATACGCATCAAAATGGGCAGCTTTTCAGCGCTGGTGCGCGGAGAAAGGCGTCGATCCCGTTTCATGTCCGTTAGGCTGCTTGCTGTCCTTCCTCCAGCAGCTGATGGACAGAAATTTAGCTTTCAGCACAGTTAAAACTTATGCTGCAGCTATTTCTTCCTGTCACCAGGGCTTTGGGGACGGAACGGCCTTTAATCATCCACTGATGAAACGCTTTCTGAGAGGCGTACGTAGACACAGGCCTGTGTCACGCCCACTAGTTCCTCAGTGGGATTTAGCGCTGGTTCTGCGCGCATTGGTTAAAGCTCCGTTTGAGCCTTTAGATCAGGCTCCACTCAAGTTTCTGTCCTTTAAAACAGCCCTGCTGTTGGCTCTGACATCCGCAAAGAGAGTGAGCGATTTGTCCGCTCTCTCCGTCGCTCCTTCCTGCCTCAGAATACGAGAAGACGGCAGCTCAGCTGTGCTGCGTCCTAATCCTGCTTTTACACCTAAAAGCATCACAAGCTCGTTCAGGTCGAGAGTGATAACTCTGGATGGCTTCTATCCTCCTCCTCATAACTCTGAGGAAGAAGCCACGTCTCATCTCCTCTGTCCCGTGCGCGCGCTCTCGTGTTACGTGGCGCGCACGTCCGCACTGCGCTGCTCCCAGCGTCTGTTCGTGCATTACAGAGAAAACTCTGCGGGACGTCCTCTGTCCGTTCAGCGCCTCTCACACTGGTTATGTGAGGCTGTTTCACAAACTTATGTTTCCTCTGGGCTCGATCCTCCACGGAATCTCAGAGCTCACTCCACCAGAGGGATTTCATCCTCCACAGCTCTGCATGGAGGGATGACGGTGGATGACATCTGCACCGCAGCTTCTTGGTCATCCCCGTGTTCATTTATTCGTTTCCACTTTCTCCATGACTCATTCTGTTCTCAGTGTTCTGACAGAATGATTCTTGTTGTTTTTCACTCACTCCTTCCTGCAGGCAGGTAGACACAGGGTGAGAGGATATTTATTGATCAGTCACAGTTGTGACTTCGGCTGTTATTTGTTCCTGCAGCTTTGTTGTCTTACGCCCCCTTGTGGTAAGTGGCACACAGCTGTTTGTTCGCGCTGCGTCATTACGCACGACGCAGCTGCTGTTTTATTTTATATACTCTTAATGGGTTGTGGACCTGCTCTGCTCACCATGACACTGTTACAGTTCGTAACCTTCGTTGTCATGTCTGTCCTCTCAGCCTTCATTCTGGATGGAGATTATCCTCCTCCCTGTTGCTCAGAGCGTTTCTGAGCATGTATCTGCATATACGGAAGGCTGAGTGTGCCATTATTTTTGGGTGAGCAGGTGCTTCATGTTTCGTGGTCTGGATGGACCCAGTGAGGCATAGACTACATCCTGCTTCGCCTTTAACCCACTAGCGATAGCCTTAAAGGGCGAAGCCTATACGAAATAGAACGTTGGTTACGTATTGTAACCCCAGATTCTATGAGTATAGGCGCAGCCCTTTAAGCGCTGGGCCTCACTGGTTCCTAAATGGCTGAAGAAAAAAACGCTATTTGGGAGCCGATTGCCCGGTCTCACCGTAATTTATACTAGACCGGGGTGAGGCCCACACAGCAGGTGGGCGTGGACTACATTTTTTCAGTGCTGCGCTGCGCGCGCAAGGGGTAAACCCATACCCCTATAGTTTGCACGACATACCGCGCAAACTATGTTCATCCACCTCCACACAGTGAATAAATACACTGTAAAATTTTTATTTATTTTTTACTGTAAATAACGAATTCTTTACGGATTTTTTCAGTTTTTTCAAAATAGTGTATAAAAACTAAAATTACTGAACATTTTAAGTACATTTACAAACAGCATTTTATTTTAAGGTTTTATCCAATAAGTGCAAAAAACTAATATTTTTCGTTTTTTGACAAACATTTACTGTAAAATAACTATAATTATAAGTAAATTAACAAAATGCATGTTATTTTACGGATAAATCCAATATAAACGAAAAACTGTTATTCCTCGTTTTTTGACAATAATTTTCAGATATTTTTTTTTTTTACATAAAATGTATGTAAAATTAAGACGATCACCTGTAATGAAATAATGTTATACATTATGTAAGGGTTTTTGTGCATATTAAACATTTCACTTTTGTGCATAATTTCACATTTTCATATTTATGATTGACTAATCAAGTGTGCTACACATTAAATAAAGCTTCTTGTCTATACTAAATAGTTTACTTTTTATGTCATTTTAGGATACATCTGAATAATTTCATATTTTGTGCACTTGTACATTTCAACTGTAGTATTTCAATAATGTATAAAGGTTTCCATACAGTAATGTAACATTTTACTCTTTAGGGGGAAATTATCCTATACAAATGTGTATTTTCAACATTTAAAATATGTAATACAAAACATTACACATACATATATACAATTATAATGATGACCATAATTTAAAAAAATAACTTCATATTTATATATCAAACACTGTATTTGAAAGAGTAGCTAGTTAAAGGAATATTCCACCCCTAAGCCTAAACGTGTCTTTTGCCATATTCCCCAGAGTTAGGTAAGTGAGAAAAAAAGCATTTTATAACCAGGCCCGTAATTCTCCCGATTTGCCAGCAGTCCTTTTGCTTTTCCTTAGCATAAAGCAATGTAGGTGAATGGAATCCACGAGCATTTTTTTGAACAAAAGTGATTAATATTAATCAATAATGATTGTAATTTTTACTGGTGAACTCAATAATGATATCGACTGCAAATGAAAAGTAAGAAGTGGCACCAATGAATTACAAGAGCCGATTTAGACTCGGGACTACATTACGACAAAGCACCGCTTTAAGCCGCTGCTGCAAGGCGCAAGGATATGACGCAGCGGTCCCTAAAGCCACCTGCTTCCGTAAACAAACACAATTCTGTGAAACATCGTGTTGCTGTATGACTTCGGCTTGTTTTCACAACGCTTTGCTACACAAGCAAGAACCATTTTCTTGGATTAGGCGTGTAACTCCTCAAACTGCGGCAGTCAAAACTCTGTGCAGCTCGCGCATTTGTGTTTAAAGAAGCAGGGCGCGAGGCTGTCACTCAGAGAGCTGACCAATGACAGCCGTGCGCGCGGTTATTCTGAAAATACGTCAGTTCGCGCTCCTTCTGCAAAAGGCTGTTGAGCCAGACGGCAGTGTTGCCAACTTAGCGACTTTGTCGCTATTTCTAACGACTTTTTTTTTCCAAAAAGCGCCCAGTGACAAATCTAGCGACATTTCTGACCACCCTTAGCTACTTTCTGTGAAACTTTGTCGCCGATATTTCCTTCAGATATTTCCTAGAGACCCAGCTTGCCCTTCCCAACGCTCAGAAAGGGAATGATCTGCGCATGTGTACGCAGCATGATCAGAGTATGTCGACTGACCAATCATAAACCTTTTTCGGTTCATTTCACCCACTCACAAACAAAGTTGTTTTGTAGTTAAGGTAAATTCAAAAGTAAAAAATAAATCTGAATGTATATAAAGCTGGAATTAAGACAGAAGCTTGTCTATTACTCTGCATGTCACACCTGTGGTGCATTCAAGGAACGTTCGAAACGTATGGTGAGTTCAAAAACGTAGGACATTTCAAACTTATGACAAAAAACCCCACTGAAAATAATATAAGCAACAAGCTTCTGTTTATAGGGCGGTTGCCAAGAAACATTTAATGCATGCTAATTATGCCCTACTAAAAAAAACAAACAAACAACATCTATATTCTCTCTATTAATTTTGTCTTCTTGAGATATCTCAGCAAATGTATGTTTCAGAACTTTATATTTTTTTAAAAGGTCTTTGATGTCCAGTTGCAATTTGATATCTTGTAAATGTACCAGTTTTCTCAACAGTATAGCATACAGTAGGCTACTTCAGGCAAAATAATATAACATGTTCCTCCGTCTCTTCTTGAAGACAGAAGTCACATTTCTCTGTAGCATGTTTCCCCTGTTTAAATAATGTATTATTTAAATAATGTTTAAATAATGTATTATTTAAACATTATTTAAATAATGTTTAAATAATGTATTATTTAAATAATGTTTAAATAATGTATTATTTAACCTGTATGATCATATCCTAATCTAAATATAATTTTTCCTCCTTTGTTTCAATCGTCATCACGTGATGACATCATCATTATTCAAATTAGCGTATGACGTCATCTGGCGACATCTAGCGTCTTTCTGGGGCTACTTTCTGTCTGAGACAGTTGGCAACACTGCCAGACGGAGAGAACTGATGTCTAGAAGCTGTGAAAAGGAAAGGTAAGTTATGATGGCCCTCCTTATAAAACGGACATATTTTTTTAAAGTTATTTGAAATTAACATAATGTAGCTCGGTGAGAGTAACATGCGCTCTCAACATCGTCTGGTCTAAAGTTTTGTCTACAGGTCTGTTTGCGTGCACAACATTAATGTGTTGTAAGTCAGAAACTTTTTTGAAATATCCAATCATGTTAGGAATAAAAGGCTCCTACCACAAGAGAACATGTGAGTATTGATGTTAACCTGATATAAAAACACTAAATGCATAATGTGCACATTTTGGGCCAGAATACTGCCTGTTTGTCCATACGTTTAATTATTTTTTTCCCTCTCAAGAACTCAATTAAACTTTGATGAGAGACAACCCATCTGAACATAAAGGGAGAACATGCAAACTCCCCAAGGTAAATGCTTAATTTGCTACATTGGTGAAAAATGTCACATTGCCTTTTTTCTTTGGGTTTTTTTTGTTTTTGTTTTGTTTTTTGTAATAGTAGCACAAAGAAAAGCTTAAGCTGCATGTGTGATCAATAAAGTATTTTTGAATTTGAATTTGAATTGAATTGAATTAAACACTGTCACTCTAAAAACCTAAGAGTTTCCCAGAATATCTCACACTGGAAATTGAAATTAAGCTTTTATTTAAAAGCAATTCACTGTATGTGCTTATTCCTTTGCCATCTAATCACCTTCATTGTGTTTTTTTTGTATGTTTTTTTAATCCCATTTTAGAGTTGGACATGAAAAGAGTAGAAAAGTCCCTCCTAAACATGTTTATAGTCAAGAGACTTTGTTCCAAACTTGAACAACTTAAATTTTCTTGTGGTTGTCAAAAACAAACCTTGTCAATTTTGATCAATACTCACAGAAAACAAAATGTAGAAATGCTAATTTGTGTTTTTTTTTAAAATTATTTATCCATATTTGTAAAGTTAAACAAAAAAACATGGAGGCAGGTGAACAAGCCCGTGCTGCTTCTCTAGAACAGCAGTACCTCCACCACGCCATTAGGGGGAGTTTAAGTTTTGTGAGCATGTAGTAATGATTAATTTTCGTATTGTTAGACACTGATGTTCATTTATGGCATGTAGCTGAAGTTTTCTATTATTTAGCTACAAGTTGGGATCATGTCTAGCCTGTGGGTATAAAGTGGAAGTGTAAATACAGCTTAGAATCAAAAACCTATGGGATTCAAGCAAACAAATAAGCACTGAAATTATTACATCTTATGTCATTTTCGCAGCTAAATTATTATATTGAAAGCTATCTTACGGCACATATTTTTGTATGTTGGAGTATACAGTATAGGTTATGTATGGTTTATTTTACCTTGCTGTGGACTGGGAAAGTACTGCAACACAGATTTCCTGTGAAGCTCACATCTGTTTTTGTGGACAAATGAACTTGACATGACCTCCATTTACAGAGTCACTGTCCTAAAGTTGGATATTGACTATTTCTTTGAGAATGTTCGATAAAATGGAAAATGTGTCTTTTTGGGGATCTTATAGTAATTTTGTGTTTGTGTGTATCCACAGATCCACCAAATATCCTATTGATCACTGACCATTTGGAGGACGATTATTCTAAACCTGCAATGTTTCACTGTCACCTCTGGTAGGAATCACTGCTTTTGAGGAACGTTTTAGTTTAATTTAAACTGTATAAGATAGATTTTAAATTAATACTACTGCATGTCTAAAAAATAGCTGCAATGTAAGTAGATTGATTAATTTTGCACTCATAGTATAAAATTAATACTTTGCATCTTGTATTTTTAAAAGTGTGTCTTAAATTTTATTGTGTTTTGTTTGAATGTAATAATTTTATGGGCAAAAAGTAGAAAAATAGAAGTGTTTTCCTGTAGACATATTTAACATGTCCCTTTAATAATGGAATTTAATTGAATATTTTAGAAAACATTGAATTTTATTGTATTTTCATTTTGAAAATATTGTATTTTAATGATTGTAATATTTTTCATAAGGAATTTATTTTGATACAGTTAATTTCTGTATAGCAATACTTTCAAGGATCATTAGTTTTGTAACTTATTGGAAAGTGTTTAATTGTAATAGTTTTGTAAAAGTAACTGAAATAAATATGTTTCAGCAGAACTCTGAGCATTATCACTTTATTACGGTAAATGAGTTAAATCCTATTATTACAGTAAAAAAATTGTACTTTAGAAATTGAAGCACGGTCACTTAATGTAAGGTCTGTAAAAGAATGGTATTTTCCTGTAGAAATGTAAGCATATTCACTAATTGTAAGGTGTTTAACAGTAATATTACAGTAATCAATCAGTAAAAATGTGGTATTTTCCTGTAGAAACATAAGCATAGGCACTAATTGTAAGGTGTTTGTAAGTAATTTTATAGTAAACAATCTGTTAAATTAAGGTATTTTCCTGTAAAAATATAATCATAGGCAGTAATTGTAAGGTGTTTGTAAGTAATTTTATAGTAAACAATCTGTTAAATTAAGGTATTTTCCTGTAAAAATATAATCATAGGCACTAATTGTAAGGTGTTTGTAAGTAATTTTATAGTAAACAATCTGTAAAATTGAGGTATTTTCATGTATTTTTCTTGACATTCTTACATTTACGGTGTTTGACCATAATAACACAGGGTAAAACTGTAAAATAACAGTATTTCAATCTAAAAGCTTTACAGGAATTTACTGTAAATTAATTGTTTTTGCACGTTACTTGAAGTACAGTATTTTACCTTAATTTGACAGTATTTGTTTGGCAGGCGCAGCTGGCAGTAATTAACGGTTTATTTACATTTTTTTTTTTTTACACTGTAGCTTTCGCATGCCTGTATAACAACACTATAACCCCGGTGAAATCATTGATTACTTACCTATCCATTAGCAGCACGGCTAACTCGGCGTCCGTAGTACACGACGTTTGTTCCAAAATAACTCCAACGAGGAAAAGCCGGCCCAATATTTACTCTGGTCTTTGCTCTCTCTCTATCACGTTCTCTTTTTCTTTTTCTAGCTTCTTCTGATATGGGATTTCTCTGTCTCTTTGGTGGATCAGCATCTCTACAGTCTCTAAACAGCGAGGCTGCATGACTCTGCCGTAAAGCAGAACTCAGTCGGTACTTCTGGCGGCGGGTCGCCGCTCAAAAGTTCTATAGTGCAGAAAAAAGCCAAGGACCCCTGTAAGGCGGTGATAAGTCTAAAAATGAACATAATAGATGATAAAATTCCACCATAACTTTTGAAAAAAACATTATATTAAGGTGTAAAATTTCCGGAGTATACCTTTAATGTTTGACTCATTTTCTAATAATTTGGTAAATGTTTCTCTGAATGGCCATAAGAAACTAAAATAATGAGACTGGATTCATATTTATTTTTAAAAAGGAGTGTTTTATTTCTGGTATCGGGTCTGTTCTGAATTCTCAGTCTTGTTCAACAACAGCAGGTGAAATAAACGAATAAATACATGCATAAAAAATTAGAAATATCAGGAATAAAGCAGATCAAAACAAAAGGCACAGATAAAATATTACCTCATATTACAGACATGTAAACTGCATCACATCAAATAATAATTAAAGTCTAATTTCATACCTGATGAGTCAGACTGACGGGAGAGGGAGATTTTTGGTCCTGCAGCCAAAATGTGCAGATGGATTAAAACAAACTCAGGGTTTCACTTCGTGCCTGTGTTCATATTAGATTAAACCCATGAAAATTTCTCTGAGGTGTTTCAAAGGGTTGCACTTTGTGAGATCCAGCTTAAAAGCAGCAGCAAATAATTACACTTGAACAAACCGAACTGTAAATAAAGGAGCTTAGATAATCATCATGACTTCAGGTGAACTTCGGCCTGGTTGCAGAATTAGGAGGAGGTCTAGTCAAACTGATTATTGTAGGTTCTGGATGAAGTTGGGGCCGATCTGGGTTCAGGGCAGCAGGTTCAGATCAGCCAGCAGAGAGTCCACGTCAGCGATGGGAGCTCTCCAGTAATTAAATGAAGAAAACTCAGAGAACTCCTGCAGGGAAAACGGCATAAAAACAACAGTAAACGTTCTGTGCGTTCAGGGAGGGATATAACCCTAATAAACTCACAAACACTGTAAAGAAAACCAGCTCGCCTCGCCGTCCTGTCCGCGCAGCTGGGACGTCTTGTCTTTCGCCTTGCTGCTACTGATCGGCTCGCCGGCGTTAAATCCCAGGTCTTCCAGCTCCGACAGGTCGAGCGACGCGATCGGCTGCCTCCAGAAGAGGAACGAGTCGTACTGGCTGCTTGATTTCTCCATTTGGTTTCAGTCTGGAAATCATTAAAAAAAAAAAACACATAAAAAAAAGGACAGATTTGCATGCAGGATCCTGCAATCTGATCTATTTTTCAACATGAGAACATACTGTGACAGATCTGTTGTGTTTTAATTTAGCCAATACATTGTCTTTATTTGTAGAGGACTGTATTATTAGCACTTTCACATGAGTATCTCTTTACCTCAAATATTAATTTATCTCGTTTCTGAGAAACTGTATTACATACAGTCCTGTGAAAATAAATTTAGGGTAAGTAATTAAACATTCAGTTCTTTATTAAGAAATGTGTTTTCTACCTGTAGATCGTTATAGGAGACCTCACCACCTAATAGCTAGCGATCTCTCCTGTAAGCAAACTTTTTACTTTTCTTTGACACAGAAAGTACTCCTAGATCAGTGGTTCGTGGCAGATGGCCGCTTGTACTGAGCCTGGTTCTGCAGGTTTTCTTCCTGTTAAAGGGGAGTTTTTCCTCTCCACTGTCGCCACATGCATGCTCAGCATGAGGGATCGCTGCAAAGTCAATGGCTCGTTGCAATCTGTTGGGTTTCCTTAGATAAAAAACAACAACTTTTCAAACCAACTGGAACAATGAACTGAACTGTTTGATAAATTGGAATGCATTGTATGATGGGATTGAAGTGATCTTTTCTATGTAAAATGCCTTGAGATGACGCCTCGTGAATTGGCCCTATATAAATAAAATGAAATTAACCGAGAGCCATTTAATTTTGTAAAGGAGCAGCCGTCACCGACTGCTACCATGGCCTGGCTGGCGGGTGACGTTTTACGTCATATCCTGAAAGTTATTTTAGGTGTGCTCGTTTATTATATATTAGTGCTCATCCGAGCGAGGTTTATAGTTTCACCCAGAGAACTAACCAAATACAAACAAATGCCGTCTCTTTTTGTGTGCAGGCATGCGTGTTTAAAATGTTTAAACATTTAGCATCTTGTGGCCTGCTTTCAGAGCAAACTTACTTGGATTCTTTAGAGTTTAGATGAAGGCAACTGAACTTTTCTTGTTGTCTTGAAAACGTTTCGTCTCTCATCCAAGAGGCTTCTTCGGTTCGGAGTATCAGATTTAAGGTTGAGGCTCACTAATGGGGCTATCAGGGTTGCATAGGCACTAAGCAATCTTGGTGATGCAAGTGTCGTTAAAGGTGAAACGACCCAGGTTGTGCAACAACTATGCGCTGTTTTGGTCACTCGCCTCAATGTGTGAGTTTTGATGAGACTTCTAGGGTTGTATGTGTTTGAAAGGTGGGAATCTCCAGTCCAGTTGCCTTCATCTAAACTCTCAAGAATATCATGTCCTGGATGACTGAGAATTTACACCAACAAACTTACTTGCATGGTCAGACTTGGGTATGTTACTTTCAATGTCTTCCACTTGTCGACTGTTTTCCTGTACAGTGGAATGGCTGATTCCAAGTTCATTTGTAAATCCCTTCCTCTGATAAACACCTCCAATTTTCTCCTCAGAGAGCTCTTTGGAGCTCATCGCTGTGTTCATTCTCACTTCAGCCGTCAGAAGCACAACAACCCAAATGACAAAGGTGTTCAGCATCCGACCAAATGCTGAGTAACTGATTGGGTATTTCTATGTGTAATTTTAGCCACTTTAAATGGCAGTAAAGGCAGGAGTGTCCTAATTTATTCCTCACTAGAAGTCACTTTTTAAATGGAATTAAACAGACAAATTAAAAAAAAAAAGGTCTAATTTTCTGCCTTCAATGTTAACTCATATTCCTTGGATTTGTTTTACTATTTTAAAACCAACATATAAAACTTCCAAATAACCAAATAGGTTAGAAAAACACAGGCTGTCAAAGGGGGTCAGGTAATTCTTTCTAAAGTTTTATAATGATTTAATTTAATATTAAAGTGACTACCCAGACTTTTCTGTAAATTTAAATCAAACTTATAAGTTTAGATAAAGTTTGTCATCAATGAAACAATGTGGGACCGTTTTCCTACTGTGTTGTTAATATTTGTTTAATCAGGATCAAATCTACCCTCCAAAAAGACAAGCTTGTACACACAGATGCTTCTGGTGACATCACAGAAGGTATAAGGCAACAAATCAGAGTTATTTTTAGCACGTCCAATAGCATTTCCTTGTTTTTTGAATCTCTTTCTTTTGAATCTAATTCCACTTTCAAAAGATTTTTACCTATATGTTTGTGTTGCAGCAGCAAAACGTGGGTCATGTGATGACTTAGCATGAATTTCAAGAAAGAAAATTGGCAATGTAAAACACATGAAAGCCGTTTGTGGAGAACCAGAACAAAGCGGAAAGGCCAGATTTAATTATCAAAGATCTCTAGGAGTGATGCAATTTATATATCAGAATTGATGGTTGGTGGTTAGCCGGGTCGAACGGGTAGAAACTCAAATGCTCAAGAGCTGAAATCTGTCAAAAACCTCTTGCCTGCTAGCCTGACAAGCCAAAAATATATAGGCCTAATCTGGCCACGACCCATAGACAGAGCTCAGTCCTAGGGGCACAATCTACGGTTATCTTTCAAACTGTCTCTGCACACAATTGGAAAGCACTAGGACCAATCAGCACAACGCACAACGTGACGTATTCATAGCGACAGAAATCGGTCAACGGGGCAGTCCGCCATACACCGTCGAAGAAGAAGAACAAGTTATGGCGTCCGACAACAACTTCAACGACTTCTGTCGCTTTTGTCAGAAAAGCATGATAATTTCTGGCGTACGGACATCCCTGAGCCGCCGCCATCTTTGCTGTTTTGTTCCGTAGAAGCTCTGCCATAATGGTGCTATGCCAACCCACTACAAACAGAGTGCTGTGATTGGCCCGGCCTACACTCAGCCGAGCTAATGGTTCAAGAAAACCCCCCAAAAAAACATCATGCAAAATGTTTGTTACTGCTACGGTTTGTCTAGATTTCTAGATTACTTGCCTACCATAATATTTTCCACAGCCAGCTAAACAGCATGATTTTTTTTTTTTGCCTCTTGTGATGTCATCAAAAAAGCAGGGATCATTACCTTTTTTTGTTAAGAATACTTTTTAAATTTGTTGTATCTTGTAAAATCATGCCATAGAAACCTATACATCATCACCCAGCTGTGTTTTTATTGTCTTTATACACTTGTAAGGAATAAAAATACACCTGTGGATAGTCCATTTAAAATAAACTATATGTTGAGGCCATAGCATGCACAATAGTCCTTAAAATGGATGCTTCTAATCAGTTAGGTTTTAAATTAGAAGAAGATGGAGGTGATTCTTGTTAGCCAGCTCCTCTGCCTCCCCTCCCCGGGTGTAAATCTGCATCAGTCAGCCCTATTTCATCAAACCGATGGGTATTATTCTTGACGCTGAAATAAAAAACCGGGTCACCGCGTCTCAGCAGACGGAAATAACGCTCAGATTTCTGCGGGTTTTATTTCAGGATGCTTTTATTTCTGGAAACGCGTCCTGCATGCGTCAGCCGGCAAACCTCCAGGCTGGACGGCGACAGAAAAAACAGAAACAAACATATGGGTTATAATCTGCCGCCTATGTCGCTGCTGGAGCTATAGATTATTGATTTTTGGTGGCAGTGGAGGATCAGCGCCAGTTTGAGGCGTTGGCCGGCGGAGCTCAGGCGCAGAAAAACACGACCAAGTCCATAAAATACCACATTACACAATTAATCGAAATAGGCTTCATTAAAAAAATAAAAACAAGACTGACTACAATATATAACTCCTTATTTTAGAAGTGTCATTTTAATTTAGAATCACATTCAAATGCTTTTGTCTAAATAAATAAAAATAAACTGGAAAAAAATAAAACACTAGATCATCAGAGGAAAAAAAAAGATTATTGTACCTGTTTTTACCAGGATGTGTCTGCTAAAAGTCCTCTCCTTCTGTTCCGCCAGGTCTCTTTTTGTTGCCGCTGGATCAGGTGGTGCTACTGATGTTCTGCCGCAGCTTTAAGGAGCTCAGTGCGTCAAACTCAAAGTTTTATACATCAATACTTCCGGTTAAGCACATCAAAATAAAAGAACTGGAATTCTGCAGATGGATCATTTGCTATCTATCTATCTATCTATCTATCTATCTATCTATCTATCTATCTATCTATCTATCTATCTATCTATCTATCTATCTATCTATCTATCTATCTATCTATCTATCTATCTATCTATCTATCTATCTATCTATCTATCTATCTATCTATCTATCTATCTATCTATCTATCTAGACACACCTTCAACTGCAACATCACTAGCTCCCTGGAACCCCCCTGACACACCAGCTTCTTGCAAATCTTAAAATTCATATTTTCACACATATTTGCAGCGTTGAACGTGTGTTTTATTTTGAAAGAAGTTGATGTTTCCGGTAAGTCAGACTACATTTCTTCTCGGATTGATGCTGTGCGCCCACTGGTGCACACATGCACCTTTTTTTTTACATGTAGCTGTACCATGTGGTCGCATAATTAGGTTAATAATCAAATATGAACAATTAATTAACCCGTTTCTTTATTTATGGGGTCGAAAAAATATGTAAAATTGTGGTAGTGATAAACATAGCAGAAGAAGAATAATTTTACACAATGTGTGCATCACTCAGCTGTTGAAAGACTGAATTTCCCAATTGTGGGGGACAAATAAACTTGTATTCTATTCTATTCCCACTGGGAAGTGGTCCAGTTTTAGTTGCCCTGTGATGGGCTGGCCCAGCGGAACCGACCACACCATGATAAGGCAAGCATGGATGAATGGATGAATGGATAATGAGGGATAATAACTGACATCTTCTTGTCGTCTATAAATGAGGACAGAATGAAAGAAATGCGCCTTTTAATAACGGAAGCCTTTAAAATGCCTACAAACATTCCACGGCATGGATAAACGAGGCAGAAACAATGCAGGAAAATGGAAAAAAAAGATAACCTTAGTTTGTGAATATACTGAAGACGAATAGTCATCTTGACCCTCAGCTGTCAGATAAAGTGACAAGAAAAAAGAAAGAGGTGAAAATACTGCAGCCTGCAGATTCTGACTTTGAAATCGGGCTGCACAATATCGAAGACACAATATAACAAATAAAGTTATTAAGTAAATGTTAATTATGGGCCTTTCCCAGATAAAAACCCCAAAGCAAACGCTTTAAAATGATTGCTAGAACAAACTGGTAACCAGTCCAAAGACATTAAAATAGGATATATATGGTGACTTCTTTTGTTTGTTCCAGTTCAGAGTCTTGCTGAGAAGTTTCAGGCCAGTTGAAGGTGATCAAGGTTTTTTTTGTTTATATCTAAAAGTACATTGTAAATGTCCATATAAGACGGAACGAGAGAAAGAATAATCATCTCCTGTCACCAAATTCCTGTTTTGATACCAACCTTCTTAGTTTTTATATATTCTAAATGATGAAAACATTTCTGGAAACGTTCCCATGAGTGACCTTCAACACCTAAATTTGGCTTGACAGCAGAATTCAAATGACCTATTTGTCTTTTTGGCTTTTAAATCATTTAGACAGTTTGAATATCTCAGAATTCTTGAAGAAGCAGTAGAACTTAACGTCATCTGTATAAAAGGAATTTATTAATGATTTGTCAAAAGGGATGCAAAAATAGCAACATCAACAACAACAAAAAAGAAGTTGGCCCAAAACAGAGCCTTGGTGCACCCCACATATAAGGTGCCTTATCTATTTTTTGAAATGTCAGTATCCAAAAACCTGCTTTTTGCGGTTATATTTCTTGTGTTAAAGAAGGATTTCTAAAAGTAGAATTGGAGGCAGATCTTTTAGTTATCAGGCTCCTCTCCTGTGGAACCAGCTCCCAGCTTTAGTCCGTGAGGCAGACACTCTGTTTACTTTTAAGGCCAGGCTTAAAACTTTCCTTTTTGATAAAGCTTATAGTTAGAGTGGCTTAGGTCATCCTGAGCTATCTCTGTAGTTATGCTGCTATAGGGTTAGACTGCTGGAGGACTGACTTACCAACTTTCTTCATTCTACTTTTCTCTCCTACTACTCTCCAGTTGTATTATTTGCATTATTTTGACTGTTAACTTTGTTTTCTCTCACTGTTTTTCTCTCCATAGAAGATATACCTGGTCTGGTATCCTGCTTGGCTGCAATGCCCTGTTGGACGGGGGGCATCGACTGGGATGATGCTCCCAGTAACTGAACATCCACTGTGTCCTGTTATCAACTTTTTACTTTCTTTAATATAGAAAGTTCTCTTATATCAGATCTTCTGTTCTTTCTGTGTGTCTCTGCTCTGTCTTCTCGAAACCCCCAGACGATCGTGGCAGATGGCCGCTTCTACTGAGGCTGGTTCTGGTTCTACTGGAGGTTTCTTCCTGTTAAAGCAGAGTTTTTCCTCTCCACTGTTGCCACATGCTTGCTCAGTAAGAGGGATTGCTGAGGTTGGAAGTCTGCATCAACGGGACGCAACCTCAAGTCAATGACTCGATCCAATCTGCTTGGATTCCTCAGATAGAAAACTAGCAAAACCTTTAAACTAATTGGAATGTTTGTATGATTGTATTGAAATGACTTTTCTTGCAAAGTGCCTTTAGATGACATCTGTTGTGAATCGGCGGTGTATAAATAAAGTGAATTGAATTTAAAATTGAATTGAACATTCATGTTTTGTATACGAAGGATACCTGGAGTCTTAGTGGTCCCTGAGCGTCTTCAGTCAGAGGCTTCTTCAGTTTCGCTGCAACACAGACCGCTACAGGAAATCCTTCCTGCCCACAGCCATCATCATCTACAACAACTCCTTAAAGAATTAATTATATGAGCTACAACAACACTTAATTTCCCTCTGGGATCAATAAAGTATTTTTGAATTGAATTGAATTGATACAGATGGAAGTAAAGATGAGACAGAAAGGAGTAAAGAACATGTGAGTTTAATGCAATGTATTTTGATATATAGATTTCCCAACATCGTGGAGCCGAAGTCTAAATAGTGTCCCAACATTTTATGTTGAATTACGGTCATTTTTCACGAATAAATTGAGAGAAACTGGGTTTTAAGTTAGTGTGCTGTGGTCATGTGACTCTATGGCGTGTCTGCCAGAAGGAGGCGCTGTTTAGCTGTTCAGAAACACTAAAAGGGAGGAGGGGGAAAGAGAGAAATTAGGCTCTTTAGAGAGAAAAAAAAGAGGATGGATTTCCTGGTCGGAGCCACGCCTCACGTTGAGACAGAGAGGCAAGGAAGACAGTCGCAGAACTGCGGCTGGTTCAGCTCTCTTCTTCGGCCGCACACTGCCTGCCTGCTGGTCTCTGGTGAGTCCGCTGCGCTTCTTATTCCTAACAAAACCGAGCTACTTCAAGAGTTATTTCATTGCAATTCATTGGAGAAAGATTTAAACTTTTTTTTTTTTTTTTTTAAGTGTCAGATGAAGTTTCCAGTTCAACCACCTCTCTGAAGGACCGATAAATCTGTGAATCATTAATCTACTGTACACAAGAGCCTCTAAACATAATTTAAACGACCCTGACATGTGGACGGAGACTAGATTAGAGCTTTTTTTTTTTTTATGGCAGATACCCCCTTTTGTTTCCATTCTCTTTAGGCTGAAAGTATGTTAGTAATTAGGGCTTTTAAGGTGATTCTGAAACATCTGTGGAGCATTTCTAACCCCTCTGATCGTTTGCTGTAGGCTTGATGAACAGCTTTAAAGCATGTTTATCCCCTGAAAGGACGATTCTGGTTGTGTTCAAGGTACAAGAGGCCAGAGTAGAGTTCCTAATCAGGTCAGATAATCTAATGGGTCATAGGATACCACCAGAACTCATGGGAGAAAAAAAAACAAAAAAACTCCCCTGGGCTTTATTATCCTCTCCTCTGCTGTGGATTTCCTCTCTGTTCGAGGTGAAATTATAGCATTTAATACATCTTATTTCTTTTTCTTCTGTAGAGAAATGTCCAATCTGAATTGTAGTTAAAGAACTATAATGAATAGAAATAAGGAGGACGTTTGTTTAGTTCTGTAAAAGCTTCTAGGAACATTGCAAAGTCTGACAAACTGAGTCTTTTCAAATAAAATACAATAGTCTAGTGGAATATAACAATCTCGCTCTAGTTTTCTTTGGGTTTTCTTGGGCAAAAAGAGCAGAAACAATCGAAAGATCAGAGTGAGCCTGCAGAGTTGAAGGTGGAGGTTAAAGTCAGAGGTCGGAGGCTGCAGACGACCTCTGCTCCATCCGTCGGGCTCAGGGCTCAGGATGAATCCTGAAAGATGCCACTGGAAAACCCAAAAATAACAGTTGCTTGTCCTGCGCCGGCTGTGACGGAGTAAAAAGTTGGTGTTTTATTTTTCGGGTCTGCAAGCGTGAAGATCCAGATCTGGAGCCAAATTACAGGTCTGGAGTCGGTTTAGAGGAGTGCGGTGAGAGGAAAGGAGGGGAAACACTGCAGCGCTCTGTTCCCAGTGTTTGTGGGATGTATTCAGAGCATTAGGCTGTGTTCAGGAGCGGTTAGGAACATGTTTAGTCATTTTGGAAAGCTCAGAGTTTCCACTGGGATTCACATTTCTCCAAGGAAAGATTTCTGGATAAATGGAAAAAAACAAAAACAACAACCTCTGAGCCAGCAGATATTTCTCATCATCTCTTGCTGCTCCTTAGATCTTTTCAACCAGTTTATATTTTTGTACAGCATTTTAAATTATGTAAAAGTTGCATCCAGTTACATGTGAAGAGTTTGGGAAAGCGGTCGTTGAAAGGGAGTGACCCAGTTATGGGTTTGACCTCCACAGATAACCTAGTTAGTTTTGTTTACAGCACCAGGGGGACTGTTTTTATCTGACTGCCTGTGTGTGTCATACAAACACAGTTAGTCAAAATCATGAAAAGTATTTTTTTTTCTAGGCAAATGTCTGCAGATTACCAGAAAAAGATAAATGCAAGCAATTTGACTTCAAAGGAACTTTTATCCAAATTGTTTCTGGATACTTTCCAGGGAGTTCCTGTTTTGTTTCTAGACATTTGGCTGATATGTTTTGTGACTCTGTTTGAAAATGGTTTTGAATTAGTTTTATACATTAATTTCCAAGTTATTAATGCTGGATTCCCTGGATTCTTTTTTTCTATTTAGTTTCCTGTTAGCTTCCCACAGAAACAGAGAATGGCATAAAATCTGTTTTCATGATAATAAGATCTGATTTTCTCAAAATAATAAAGCTACTTCTCTTTATAAGAAAACAGGATTTTGACCTGGAAAAGCTTAATAATCACCAATAATTATGCAAACAACTGAAAAGGTCACATAGAAAAATAAAAATTTAGTTGGAACGTGGGTGAGCTTTGCATTGTAAGTTTGCGTGAAAGACCCATTGCACGCAGGATGTAGGCGAATCAGGTGTTTATACGACTACAAAAAAAAGACTGAAAACTTACAAAGTCTGGAAGATGCAACCAAATCCAAACAGGGTGGCAATGGGAACAATGGCTGCCATATTTCATAGAGCATAACAGGAGGGGGACTACTGCACAAGGATCATTAGCTGGAAACCAGACGGCTTGATGCAACTGAGGGAAGCTGGCTATAGAGGGTGACTGAATTAGCACAAAAGGGAAGCACAGAGAAAGAAAGATTAACCAGAACCAGTTTAGGTAAAACAATGAACATAAACATAAATCACAAAATTGTACACAAAAACAAACGGGAACATCAAACTCCCCAAGCATCATGACAGGTTTTAGTGTCTGCGTATTGCGGTTTTGCATGGTTTGAAGTGGGACTGGCCACTTTTTTTTGCTTCATATCTAGGCTAAAGCCCCTACTGTTATCACATCCTGCTGATGAAAAAAAAACCATGTAAGTTATTGTTTTCCTCTTGGTGGCAAGACTTCTGTGATGGATCTGTGGTCCCAATGGGCCGGTGGATTCTTCGTCACTCTTCTTTTAGACGCAAAGCAAGAGCGGTCATAATGTTGGTGAAATTGGTCAGATCTGGGAGGAGAGACGGGAAGAAGGGTGACTGTGGTTGAGGTTTAGCACAGAAAAAAAACCACTGATGGTATTTTGCGTCCTCTGCATCAAGGCTGAAACTAGGGATGTAAGAAAATATCGATACGATATATCGCGATATTTTATTTCCCGATATTGTATCGATATTCAAAACAAAATATCGTTTAGTTGTTTTTAAGGATTTGAATGGAACCATTAATGATGACAGTAATTTGTGTAGTAAAATTAAAAATATAACTGGTAGTTTGTGGCTGTTTTCACCTTCTTCATTGCAGTGGATCAACTAGATCTAGTAATAAAACTGGATGTGTTAAAGTATGAAACAGGTTGGAGTGTTTAGAATGATGTGACAGTTTTCCTACAGTTAAATTAAGTTTTAAAAATCACAACATATAGTCTTACTCACAGTATCGCGATATATCACGATATATCGCATTGTCTCCCATGTATCGCGATACATATCGTATCGCCAGATTTTTGCCAATACACATCCCTAGCTGAAACTGAAGTTGAAGGCCCAGAAATCTCTTTTTGTATAAGTGGGGAAAAATCTGGTCATGGAGCAAAAGGACGTCATGATAAAAGTTGCGGTAGTGTTGCTCTAGATGTGTTGACTCACATCTAAAACATGAAGACACTGAGCAGCTGCCGGATCCATCCCTCATGCAAAAAAAATGGTCTTTGCATAAAATCCTCGCATGATTATAATTACTAAGATGTTTCTGGCAACTTTTTTTTTAAAATCTTGAATGTTTATTTCTGGCTTTTTTGTTTTGTTTTGTTTGTTCTCTAGTTCCCACGATCGCCCCGATTCACTGACTTAGAAACATAAATTTGGCTGGATTTCAGTTTCTGCGAAACAAATGTGTGCAGGACCAGCAGCGGATATGTGTCATCGATCTTCATCTCGCTGTGAGCTCGACGCTTCGCTGAGCTCATCCTTTCAACAACCTGCATCCAGTTAAATCACTGCAGGAGTTTTTCAGCGCTTTCTCGCCAAACCAGGGTGTTTTGGTTCAATAACTCTGCACGATAAAGGCTTGCATCTGATGACGGCACATACATTTTTTTTATTTCAGTTCTTGTTCTGTTTTTGAACCAGCTGAAAACATTAGCGTTCTGCCTTCTCTAGTTGTGTGTCTGAGCTGCTGCACCAAAAGCTTTACGTCACTTTAAGGTGCGTTAACTTTCTTCTTTTTTTTTTTTTCCGGGGGGGGAGAAGTGAAAGCTGCTCGTTGTGTTATAACAGGAGGGTCGACCGTTAACCAGTTGGAAAGTGTTTCCTTTAAATGTTTGAATGAAAAGGCTTCATTGTGAAGCTGCCTGCTCCTTCTCCCTCTCTGCCCTGCAGCTGTAGCCAGTCTTCTTTCTACCACTTTAACTGTTCTGACTTTACATTCAGAGGTCAGCATTTTCCTATAATGAGGCTGGGGTTTGAGCTGTTGCTCAGTGGGAAAGGCTCAATGTAAAAGAGTTTAAAAAGGGAAACTTGTTGAGACTTTCTTTAAGCTGGAATTTACTACGCGCTAACATGAAAAAGTTATATTTTACAGCTTTTACCTGCACAATTTAAAAAGTCCAAGGAGCTCACAGACAATCTGATAAGGAGCTCTGGACTTTGAATCATTGAAAATCGCTCTTGTAAGCGCTTTTAAACGACTAATGGTTTTATAAATATATAAGTACACGTTAAATAGTTTTAATATGATTATTAAAAAACGCTTCTACTTCAAGGAAATCCCAAATAAGATTCAGTATTACCATCAACCCCTTGTAATCGTCTTGCATGCTCAAATCAGTGAGTTGAAATTAAACTTGCAGTTATAGGGAAAAAAATGGTTTCATTTCACAATAAACAAGAGAACTGAGCTTTGCAGAATTTTCAAAGCGGTCAGTAATTGTTTATGTTTTGCTTTAAAGAAGGTAGACTTTGTTTCATAACACTATAAACTAGGGCTGGGCGATAATCGATTCTATCAATTATATTAAAATATTCAAAATTGGCACTCATCACTCTAATAGAAATTTTGAACCACTTTTACAAACATTTTTTTTTTCAAGAAAGCACTTTAAATCAGTTTATTTAACACGCGGTAAATGGCAATAACTGTCCACTCAAGCAATTTTACAAGACAAAATTAATCCAATTCATGTACAGAAATGTATATCAAATAAAATACATTCATATAGACTGATTTGAATTGAATCACACACATTGCAGTTCTATCACTGTTTTAATACAAAGCAGTCACATTCAGGTTATAATACCAATTGGTATAAAGGTTGTTTCCGGAGGATCCTGATGAATGTCTGTGGGGTGGGGGGTGGGGGGGTTCTATGTGGATACCACGTTAACTTAGTGCGTCGGGCGTACACGTCATTTCCCCAAACAAGTGGATTATTGGAAAGATGGTCGACGAAACAGCAGATCTACTCGCAGGGGTCGTCTTTGTGATGTGTGCAATTTTGCGCACATGGAAACGCTTAAGAGACATCGATGAAGAAGCTGAAAGGAAAATAGTGACATTTGTACGCCATAAACATGTGCGCTCACAGCGTTCCCTGCCCCCCTCCCCTTTTCCCCACCGCCCCACAGTCCTCCAGCTTTCCCGGAACATTACCTGACTGTCTGAACGCAAACCCCATACCGCGAAAAGTCCGCTCTTGTTACTCGGTCTTCATCCGTAAAATTACCGGTAAAGGGTATCCGGACAAAGTCCGGAAGATTGCTTTCAGACACAAAAGCAAAACAGACCAAGTCCGGAAAATTACCGTTTTTCATGGCCTGTTTGAAAGGGGCTTTGTTGTTCTCTGCTGCTGAGGGTGCCTTTTGGTGCTGATAAGTGACACCACTCACTGCTGAAACGGTCGCGATATATATATACTGATGTCATAGCAAATTCCTTAAAGAAACTCGTCTAGTGGAAACGAGCCTATAGTTGGTTGCAGCAATAGCTCCTTCAGTGCCAGGGCTGAGTGTTTCGTCAGTACAGGGTACATGAAAGGTGACGCTGGCGAACTCGGAGAAACACCAGGTGAGGTGCATCTTCTATGGAAGGAAAAGCAACAGATGAGGAACAAAAAGTTAACGACGGCAATCATTTCAAATAATCCATAACTGGAGAGTAGTAGGAGAAAGTAGCAGAGTGAGGAAAAGTGGTCACCACGTCCTCCAGCAGCCTAAGCCTATAGCGGCTAAGGACACCGTTCCTAATAGTGAACGTAGCTTGAGGCTCTGGGGCAGTTTTGTTTCAGGGAAAGTTTGTGGTTACCTCAACAGGGAGTGACTGATGAAATATATGAGAACAAACCAAAGGTAAACGTAGCGCAATAAGGAGCGTTTGAGTAGTTTAGTTAGCCAAGGCTGTTTGTCAAGAGGGTTAAGGAATGTATAAAGCAGGATGATTACTTTATAGGATTGAATCCCACTAATAATGTTTGCACATTAACGTCCACATCTTGACCAGCAACAATAACGAATGAGTTTGTGTAAGTGTTTCTTAATGATTTTCTTAGTCATTTCCTGGAAAATTACAAAACAATCTTGATGAGTAATCCTGCATTGTGTAAATTAAGTTTGTAGTCGATTGGGTTCCTCTGATTTCACCATGTGAAATCCAGATCAGGGCACTGCTGCCGACCAATCAAAGAAGTGGTTTTTTTTTGGTGATACAGTTCTTCCAGCTCCTGCTTTTGCAGGATATGTTTAACACACATCAACAAATCTCCCATTGATCCCTATTTAATGGGGACTTTTGGTTCCTTGGGATCATTATTACTAAAAATATGTGTATAAGACTTAATTTCTGCCTAGAAGAATGGCCAAAAAAGCAGCTAGTGTTCTGACGGAGGCTTTTAGGTGACGGCTAAAAAGTGTTTGATCAAGGACTAATTTACAGTCTAACCTCTTATTCAATGTGATGATAGAGTAATATTGAATGTAAAGAATAAAAAAAAAGCGACATTAAAATAAAATAAATTCCCTAAAAGCTGTTCCTTCTATAAAAAAAAAAAAAAAAAAAGTTAAAAGCTGATGTAAAAGTATGAAAATGACAGGGCACATGAGTGGCACTTTCAAGTGGTGTTTTTCTATACGATTTCCTGGCATGGGCCTGTAAGAGACTCTCACGGTATCATAGCCTTGAGTAAAAGTACCCCGGTTTCATAGTACTTACTCATAAATGTATGTAAACTATGATCTAACAACTGCTATTTAAAAAAACTGAAAAACAACAATTATTATACGGCTTAGAAAAAAAATCTCTATCCGTTCATTGTTAATGGTCGCTTAACCACGCACAGGGGTGTAGGGGGGCGACTGGTGCCAATCTACAGCAGTCATACATTAATAATAAATAATATACATAATAAAACGGTAAACATTTGATATTACAGGTACAATATTGCTTCTTATAACATTTGTTATTAAGCATTTTATCAATATACTTGAGCAAAAATATAAACACCATCCAAATTCAGTGATATTTTTCAAGTAAAATGTGCTGCATCACACATTTAAAAAAATCTCTCAAGTAAACCAAATGCAGTCTTAAATTAATAAAGTTAATCTCACATTTAGGATTGCATCTTGAGATTGTCAAGCAAAACAGGCCCGGCGCATGCAGGCAACCAGCTTCTCCATACGGTACGCCTGAAATTTCGAGAGAGGCTACTGGGAGGGGGGTGGTTATAAAATTGAACCAAAACTGCATTTCTCTTGTTAATCCTTTCACACTAGTGTTTATTTAGTTTGTACATTATAAAACTAAAATCGTAAACAATGAAATGGGAGAAGATTTTATGGTTCTTGGTAAAGCAAAGATAAGCAGCTTTTATGAAACCTAAAACCTGTAATCCTTTTTTTCTGGTTCCAGCCTTTTTTCTTCTTTTAAATCCGAACCCATTTCTTTTTATTTTATTATTTAATTGATGCCCTTGTTGTTTTTCTGTCTTATCTTTGGCTGCCTGCGATCTTAGATAAGCAGCAGCAAGAGGTATGAGCAAGTTTATAAAGGAGGAAGTGGAGAAAAATAACAATTCAGTCCCTTTGTGATTTAAATACTTCATCTTTTACAAGCGGGGTTTTTTTCAAAGTTAATCAAATGTCAATTTTTATCTTCTCATCTGAACATGCAATTCCTTAGATTTTCCTTCGCAGGTTCATTAAAAACTAACCTGCTAATTAATGATTTGGTAAAAACAAATACTGAAACGGAAGAAAGTTGCTTTTAAACAGGAGAAGTTTCCCTTGCATTTTAACAATTGACCACCAACAACTTGATTTACTAGATTTTAACTCTTTATTCACTTATTCATCAGAAAGTTTTTCATTCTTCAGCAGAGATGTGACTGATTCTCTCAGAAAGGAAAAGACAACAACACAATCCTCAGTTTTCTGTCGTCGTCCGCAGGTTTTTCTGACGTTAGTCATCCAGTTCGGCGGGGTCGTTGTGAAACTGTCAGAGGTCAGACGTCTCAGCAGGCTTGTGTAAATAAGTGTTTCTCCGCCGCCTTACTCTCGTCTGCTTGAAGTGTGATCGTGTGACATGCAGCCGGTCGTCTCAAACAGACACACTATTGTTTTTGTTTTGTGGCGTTTCAGCTGATTCTCCCCTCGAGCTGATTAACGCTCAGCTGCTCTCAGATCAGGAGGTCGGTGGTGGCGATGTTTTTTTTTTAACGTTGGTTGTTTTGTTTGTTTGTTTGGATATTTTTAACGGATCCAGAACATGTGACATTACAGAAGCAGATCAGCATATGAAGGTGTAACAAAAACTGGGATGTAGACAAAGTTAAAGTAAATTATTAACACATTTTAAGCGTGAATTGGCAAATAAATATTTATAGCCACATAGAGTAGCTCAACCGTTTTTAAATAATACCTTAATTTTTATTATGTTTTTAAACAGACAAACTTTTGTATAATGCGTTAAATTTTTCTTGATTAGTAGTAGCAGGCCTTCTGAAGGTCCTATAATGCATCTCGTCTGATTTTTCAATAGCATGTTTAGTTTATTTGCTTAAAGATCTTACCTCTGACCACAGAACCATTAGGGAACCATTGTTCATCCTTTCAGTGTATTTAAGTTTTAATTTTCAGTCCAGGCTCGTCGTTTCAGGCCTAAACAAAGCATCTACAACAGACAACCACTCATGATGTTTTCTGAAGTGCACCAGACCTTCCTGCTGCAAAGCACCCACACATCATGCTGCCACCGCCATACTTCATAACTGGGATGATGTTCTCAGGCTTTCAGGTTCCATGTTTTTTCTTTCCTCCAAACACTTGAATTTTAGATTCATCGTACTGTAGGACACGTCTCCAAATTTAAGGTCCTTGACTTTGAGGACATTTGCAAACTGTTTTCACAGCATTTACAGAGGGCTGTGTTCTCACATATTAATAAAAAGTTAGGTGGAAGGAAAAAGTGTGGGAGAAAGTGTTAAACGGATGTTTAGAGATGACTGTAAAGCAAAGGCCATACAATAATTTTGGTGGAAAGTCTTAAGTGTGGAAAGGAAATGGATAAATCCAGGATTTAGGTTACAGCAGTTACTTTCCTTGTGTTAAGCTGCTGCTGTCAGACGTCTCTTAAGTAAGCTAAGGAGAGGGACAGCTCAAAACTTGGTACCTGCACACACTGCCAAGGATACCCGAAAGCTGGTACAAGCAAATTGGCCTGACCAGAATCCCAGAGAGAATCCGTGGAGTATTGTACAGAGGAAGATGACCTGAAGGACGTTATCATTGCAACCTGGGCTTCCTGAACACCTCAGCAGAACCACAGGCTGATCACCTCTGTGCCACGCCGCACTGATGCAGTGATTCATGCAAAAGGAGTTCCCACCAATTGCTTGTTGCATATACTAGACCTACTTTTCAGTAGGCTGACAGTCCTGGATTTCAATGATTATATAGGCTAATATTCACATTTTACGAAAAACCAAAATTTTGGTTTTTGATTAGCCGTAAAGCCTAGTTTATACTTCTCCGTCAGCGGCATTGAGACACGCAACGCCATCATCCGTCGAGGCAAGCGCTCTGCGGCTTGGGTGACAGAGATATGGCCAATTTTTATTACATTTTTTTACGTCTGTCGAAAGCTACGGAGAGCATAAGCCTGTGATTGGTCAGCACCCCATTTCCTTTAAATTCGCCAACAGCACCGCCATTTACAAAAAAAACAACAATAGAGTGCTGAATATTTTTTGCAGCAGTCGTGGAGCAGATCGAAGAACGTCTTGCATAAGACAATTATTGAGTGTTAGTTTCGGATACGATAGCGAAAAGTGAGAAGCTTTTTATCATTTGTACATCTTTTGTGCACGAAAAGCTCTTGTAAGTATTGAAAGAGGCCGAAGTTGTTCAAGTGAAGTGTTTTAGTTTGAAAAGTAAAAAGGTAAATGCACTGTTGTTGACCAGAGACGTGATTGCAATGGTTCCATGACCTCCCCCCCAAAAAACCACTACGCCCCCTGTTGTCCTGGCGGCGAATTGCTTTCCAAGACTCTCCAGGCAACAGAGAAGTCTGAAAGGAAAATTTCTCCGTCAATACGTGTGCATAAACTAGGCTTTAACCATTATCTTCATTTATCAAAATTTACAGAAACAAACATCTGAAATATGTCACTCTGTGTGTAATGAGTTTGCATGATGAGTTTAACCTAATGAAATTAATTACTGAAAGTCATCGGTTTCCAGTGATAGATGAAAGTTCCCGGTCATATGTCAACAATAAAGTCCAAAAACCGAAAAATCTTAGCCCTTCAGAAAGGCGGTGAAACTGAAGATTGGCTGCGGGGCTCTGATGACTTGGAGGCAGAAAAAATAAAAATAAACGGGAATTAATCAAGACTCCTGCACAGGGTGTGGTTCCTGCCACCTGCAAACAATACAGCAGGAGTGAGGTGAGCCTGTTTTACCTCCTCCCAATGACGTAATGGGACAAAATTTATTCTCGCAGACGCACAAGCAGTCTGTAGGTCGGGAACTTTAGACTGAGTCTCCACCCCTGCGCTGCCGAACATTTATACAGTCGGCCGGCCATTCATCTGTCCGTCCATCCACTGCGGTCAGTCGAAACGCGGAGGCCCTGAAATCCAAATTCAGACGCCCAATTTAGCCTTTTCACTTTCTTTTTCTCCAGTCTTATCGCCGTCTAATCTTGTTAAGCTGAGTATTTTCTTTGTAGCAGAATTTTGCTGCTGTCAGGTTAGGTAAACTGTTTCAGTGAAGTTTTTGTAAAATACATTTTGGATTACTAAAACAAAATGCAGTTTTATTAGTCTGTGTCACAGTCTTTCATGCTCTCTGTTGCCGTTTACACAAACGTCTGGTTGTAATCCCATCAGATAACACATTTGTTACCACGCCCTGAGAGGGAAAGTGTGTATGAATGGACAGCAGCGTTACTATAAGTAGCATTTCAAACAGAGGTAAAACCAGCAGACAAAGACGTTTTTTTTGTCCTGATCCTCCTCCTCTCCCAGTTTTTCCGAGCATCCCTGATATGTTGAAATGAAGGTTTGTGAAACCGATGAAAGATTAAGCTCAGACCTGTGGAATGTTTCTCGAGTGATGGCTCGCTAAGACAACACCGGATCCGAGTGTGTGTCTGAACCAAGATGAGACTAACTGCTGAAGGGAACCAAATAACTGAAGCAGAAAATGTTTCTTTGGAGTTGAGGGGAAAAAGTCCCCGGCGTTTTGTGGAGACCTTCAAAATTGTTCCTTTCACAGTTTCATGAACTTCTCCGTGGTGAAGCAGACCCCTCGGGCCGAATTCCTCTCTGCTGATCTTTGTGGATGTCAAGCATGAAGCAACATGTTTCTGGCCTCCACATTCTTTCCTTATCATCTGCTGAAATGCGTTGGAGGGACTCCAGATATTTTTCTAACAGCGGTAGAACAGACTGAGAATAGAAACGCAGTTAAAGCACGCTTGTAATCAGGATACCTGGAATGCCTCCTGCCATCCAGTTGACGTGATCTGCAACAGATTTCAAGCTCCTCGCGTAGTCTTTGAAGGTCGGCTTGGGTTTACCCTAAGACTCAAGAAATCTGGAATAAGAAAAAACAAAACGGATGTAATTCTCCTTAATTATCCCACATCAAACATCAGACGAAGCAACAACACACCTTACAAATTTCAACCAGCACTAAACAAACAAACTCTGCCCTAAAGGCACAATTTTCCAGCTTTGGTTTATGAATAAATTTTTGCATTGGATGCCTGTAGTCCTGCATTTTGTGCCTGCTTATTGGTCATCAATGAAACGGGCAATTTATTCTGTTTAACGATCCCCTTGTGAAGAAAAAAAGAGGGGAATATTAAATGAAAACGGCCTCATGCAAAAGGCTTTCAGAGTCTGAAGGTGTGTACAATTTGATAAAAATCTGTTTTTGGAGATATAGATGCAGAAGCTACAGACCATAATGCCTCAAAGTCGGCGAAGACAAGTCTCCGTCTCAACAACAATGAAATTAAAGATCTGTGGGGTTAAAATGTCTCGTCTCAGAGGAAAACGTTTCTTTAACAGTCTGTTTCCACCGCTTAGTGCATAACAACCGATAAGGCGTGTGGCGTTGGCCTCCCTCCAGTGTTGCCTCTGGAAGAAGCCCCGTATCTCATCGGAGGCCAAGAATCGATTCTTCTGTTCTTTAACATGACGTATCTCTCTCTACAGATCAGAAATGTGGACCATTTTTAGACAACACTTGAACAAACATTAGGTTTCTTAAATGACATGTCAGGATCGGAGTCATGAGGTGCATTCACACCAGCCGCTTTAATCGAACTCTAGTTCGTTTGCCCAGAAAGTCCGGTTTATCTGGGGATGTGTGAATGTGCAATCGAACTCTGATGCGGACAAAAAAAGCGACCTCCAGTCCACCTAAACCTAGGACTCTGCTCAGTTGAAGTGAACTCTGGTGTTGTTCGATTACATACATGCGGTTTGAGGTCAATAGCACTGGGCATTCTGGGTAAATTGGTGTACATTTCAAGGAACAGGAAGCGTCCCTGTGTTCAGCGCTTCTAGGTGTAGCGCCAGCACAGGTGTGGAGGTAAACATGTTCAATTCAATTCAGTTTATTTATATAGCGCCAGTTCACAACAGATGTCATCTCAAGGCACTTAACAAGAAGTCATTTCAATACATTTATACAAACATTCCAATCAGTTAAAAAGTTTCCTATTTAAGGAATCCCAGCAGATTGCGTCAGTCATTGGCTTGAGGTTGGGCCCCGTTGATGCAGACTTTCCAACCACAGCAATCCTTCAGCAATCCCTCATACTGAGCAAGCATGTAGCGACGGTGGAGAGGAAAAACTCCCCTTTAACAGGAAGAAACCTCCAACAGAACCAGGCTCAGTAGGAGCGGCCATCTGCCACGACCGTCTGGGGGTTTGAGAAGACAGAGCAGAAACACAGAAGGAACAGAAGATCTGGTATAAGAGAACTTTCGATGTTACAGAAAGTAAAAAGTTGATAACAGGACACAGTGGATGTTCAGTAACTGGGAGGATCATCCCAGTCGATGCCCCCCGTCCAACAGGGCATTGCAGCCAAGAAGGATACCAGACCAGGTATATCTTCTATGGGGAGAAAAACACTGAGAGAAAACAAAGTTAACAGTCGAAATAACAGAATGTACTGTAATACAACTGGAGAGTAGTAGGAGAAAAGGAAGTAGCAGAGTGAAGAAAATTGGTACGTCTGTCCTCCAGCAGTCTAAGCCTATAGCAGCATAACTACAGAGATAGCTCAGGATGACCTTAGCCACTCTAACTATAAGCTTTATCAAAAAGGAAAGTTTTAAGCCTGGCCTTAAAAGTAAACAGAGTGTCTGCCTCACGGACTAAAGCTGGGAGCTGGTTCCACAGGAGAGGAGCCTGATAACTAAAAGATCTGCCTCCCATTCTACTTTTAGAAATCCTAGGAACTACAAGTAAACCTGCAGTCTGAGAGTGAAGTGCTCTTTTAGGAACATATGGAACAATTAGATCTCTGATGTATGATGGAGCTTGATTATTAAGGGCTTTGTATGTAAGAAGAAGGATCTTAAATTCTATTCTGGATTTAACAGGGAGCCAATGAAGGGAAGCTAAAACAGGAGAAATGTGATCTCTCTTTTTAATATTCATCAGAACTCTTGCTGCTGCATTTTGGATCAACTGAAGGCTTTTAATGGCATTTTGTGGACTACCTGATAGTAAAGAATTACAGTAGTCCAGCCTTGAGGTAACAAATGCATGGATTAGTTTCTCAGCATCACTCCTGGACAGGATGTTTCTAATTCTAGAAATATTCCGGAGGTGAAAGAAAGAAATCCTAGAAACCTGTTTAATATGGGATTTGAATGTTAATGTTGCTTGGTTCGGTTCGTTTGACAAAGTGCAGGGTGAAAGCGAACCACGCCACCTTAAAAAAGTGACAATGTTGCAATTTTGATCCCCAATCAAATCGAGTCCACTGGGCTACCAGGTGTGAAAACGACTTTAGTCTTGACACCAATGTGAATATCTCCTAAAGAACCAAGATGTCTTGTTTCCACAACCTGATCTTGCCTTTGCTTGATGGCTCTGATGCCTGGACCATTCCCAAACAAAACCAGGACAAGCCAAAGGTTTTTCACAAACTGTGTTTGCGACTAGGTCTCGGAGGGTCCCTACAAGAAGGGATCACCAACGATACCATCCAAGAACGACACCTTCAACAACCAATCTTTGGAAAACAAGCCCATAAAGACAAACTGTAGTGGTTCAACCACATCTGCAGAATGAACGCCAAGTGACTGAGGCACCAGTGCGCAAAGCACAATGAGGGATGCCTGAACCCTTGACCTCTTGGTCTTATTCAAGCAAAAGCCAATGCGAAAGAGTGAAAACTGATCAAAATAAATCATACGGAGTCAGACGATCTCTGGCCCCTGCAGCGGCATATGGTTGCAAGGTAGACCCCTCTATCCAGTTGTCATTTGGGACCAATAAGAAACTGGTTTGTGTAAGACTGTAGATGAAAAAAGAAGGGTATTTTATATTTAAACAAAATGTAACAAAACCACAATGAGACAGAAGATTCACCCTGTTACAGATTGACCATTTTCCCTGCATATATCAGGAGGTCTTTGAAGGTTCGACACAATATCCCCACATTGCAGATGTGTCCTGATGAAATCTCAAACTTGCACTGATCTCCCTAAAGGTGGGGGGGGGGGGGGACCCCACAACATTAAATATAATATGTAAACTTAACCGAATGTTTGATGATAGGTTCACATGTCTGGATCATTTAATCTGGTTCGGTTTATCTAACCTGAAAATCACAAGAGCAAATCACCAGAAAGGCACTCTTTAAGTTCAGCTTTACAGCTGGCGGTGTTCGTGTCTGCTTCTGGTACTTCCTGCCCCTCTGTGTTTGGACCACACCTAATGTTTAGTCATGCTTAATGCGCTTGCCATGTTGACGTTGGTTCCCATGCAGCTCAATGACAGACTGCGTCAACATTTTCTCTTCTTCTTTTTTTCTCTTTTTTTTTTAGAGTACTTTGGTCATGTTCAAGGATTTCTTTTGGAAATGTGGTGATTTTTGGACCATAAGTGCTATTTAAGCATCTAAAAAATGTAATGACATATTCCATTACATTGTCTTTCAGGCAGCTTACAGAGTTTCACTGACCTAGCCTTATTTGGTAGCTTATAGTGGCTGATGTTAGTAGATATGTCTGCTGCTGCTTTGCTCAATGTTATGGCTTTGATTTGAGGCATTTTTTTAAATAAAACTAAGTGAAGGTTAGATAAAGGTCTAGTTGGCTCTAAAAACAACATCAAGCTGTTTATGCAATGCCTCATAAACAGACAAAGGAGGATTGCAGATTGATTGTGGTAATTTAGAGACTTGAGGCAGTTTCGCTGAGGCATTAAAAGGGTAATATTATGATAAATGAAAGGAACAACTCTGATGGCAAAAGATGAACTTACACAACCAGTGGATGGATTACGCATCTATAAACGTCCTTCATGTGAACCAAACCATTGACTGAGACGACATGATTTAATGTTTTTATTCCAAGACGAGAATAAAATCACTTTTCATATTGTGGATCTGAATTTGAGCAATGTGTTTGTAACATGATTTGTTTTCTGTCTCCGCAGGTATAACTCGCACCTCTAAACTTGTTAGTTTGGATTTAAAAGTTTGAATCTTCAGCTCATTTGTTGTTGTTTTTTAAGGAGCAAACCTTTTTTTTTTTTTTTTTTAACGTGAGGATCATTCAACAGAGGAAATTTGTGGATGTCCTGATTTTTTCCTATCTGAACCACCTGGAGTCCATCTGTAGATTGGCTTTTTTCTCCATCTAAGGTGGGGTTTTCTCAGGGTTTTACCCTCTGACTGTCTACATTTGTGTGGCTTTTTGTCTGGATGCCCCAGGATTATCCACAGGCTGCAGTTCCTTCCCGGGCCTGCAGGGCGGCAGCAGAAACCAACGGCCGGCCGCTGGACAGGCAGACCATCGGCATGAGCGACTTCTGGCACAAGATGGGCTGCTGCGTGGTAGCTAAACCCCCTCCGGTGAGACACCTGCACCAACACCATCATGTTAAGATAATCCATCACAAAAAATAAAACTGTCTGAGAAAAGGCGTATTAAAGATCTGTGCCTCAATAGCGTCATAATAACTGATTGGATTAAGAAAACTTGCATACTTGGTGATAAAATGGAAGATGATTTAAAGGTAAGCTAAATAATTGCTTGAAATATTTAAAAGTAAATGCTGGTTATCAAATAATTGATCAATCATTTTGGATTTATTACAAGGAAGTCAATTAAATAAATAAAAGCTTAGATGTTTTATGAATAAAATGGTTGACTAATATAACTGACAATTTACCAATGAGACATTAGATTTTTTTTTTGTATTGGACTGAAAAATTATTATTGTTAGATGTCTTATCAATGGAGATGCACTGAGAAACCATCTGGTGACTGTAATGGGCCTGTTTTTATGCTTTACTGGGTTCGATCGGTAATCAGCCGATCTGAAACTCTTGGGTATGGAAGTTGTGAAAAAGTCTTTTTTTTTTTTGTTTCACTGAAGAGAAATGGAATCAAATAACAGATGCAAATAACTTGCTGTCAACGGGGTCATGTCAGGTGGCCTTTCAGACTGAGTTGGACGTCCTGCGTTAACGGAAATTTGACTGGATTACCGCAAAGTTCTGCATTATCCTTTTTAAAGAGTCGGGTTCTGTCTTATCATTCCTATCAGGGTCAGGGTTTACTCACTCTACAGGGATTGCTGCTAGTAATGCTAATCAAGCTGATCGTGCTAATGGCTAATATAAGATACGAAGTCAGGAATCATTTTGTCTTTGTTTTGAAGTATGAATAAAACCCTTGTTAACTGGAAAGCTGTGCAACACCTACTGCTCTCTCACAAGTGACACAACTTCTGCTGCTAATAGAAATAACTAATGATTAACAAAGTTAAACATTGCTTTTATTAGCTTTGAATTGATCTTGTAGAAAAAATGATGTATAATATGTTAATGTTGTGTTTTTAGGATGTTTATATATTCAGAAAGCAGAAATGGGTCTTTTTGTTTTTTGTAGTTCTTAAAGAGAAATCAGAATCAGTCAGAATTGTTATTGACAAGTCAAAGCTTTATTGAATCTGATTAGTGTCTAATTGGTCTCTATTAATCACATGTTTTATGAGACAGTTCCTATGTACAAATATCGAATCTCTAAACGATAAAAAAGGTCATTTTTGTGTATATTTGTTACTAAAATGTTTTAAATGGCGCTCTTGGATTGGCTGCTTTGCAAACTCCAGCCAATAGCGTCTCAAGTAGCATTGTGGCTAGGTATTTCAGTTTCCTGAGCTGCATTTCTTTCGAATATTTTAGATATGCAGTACGAAAAAAATCTGCAAATAGGTGAATCGTGGAATATTGAACCGCAAATAGGCGGGGGTCCTCCACTGTATTTGACATGCGAGGTAAAGCATTCAGTAGAGAGATGCTTTGGGTGAATGATGGTTGCATTAATAAATACTTTGCTTAAAATAAATTACTTTTATTTTTTTATCAATCGTATCACATAAAAAAAGATTTATTGCTAGCTGGCTAATGAAAAAATATTATAACCCTGACTGTTGATCTGAGCTGAACTCCAAGTTGTTTGCAGGTAATAATCTGGAAGCAGAATTTGGTAATAATAGAGTTGTTGTTGGGGCTTGTCATTGTGGATCTTTTGAAACCATTGTATTTACCCTAACTAAGGTTCAAACCTAGAGCATAGAGACTGAATTTGTTCCAAAGTGAGTCCATTACACAATGTCCTCATATTTCAGATGTGTCCTCACAATGTCTTGAATTCACATTGCTCCACACAAATGAAGGAGGAAAAACAAGAACACAAACTAGTGCAGGAAACAAGGTTCAGAACTTCCGGTTTCACCGTGACCTCTGACCTTCTCCTGCGGCAGCCTTTCAGTTCCTTTTTTTTATGCCTCATGCAAAAAAAAAAAAAAGCCACAACATACACCGCTGCTTACAAAGCAGTTGTCTTCAGCCACATATTCCAGTCATTGCTGGTCTAGCTGTCTGGGTGGCACCTTTTCTCCATTAGGCATTGGGTGAGGGGCAGGGTACATGTTGGACAGGTCGCCAGTCCATCAATGGAAAACACGGAGACCTACAAGACACACCTAAGGGTAATTTAGTGTATCCAAATTCACCTGTGTTGTTTCTGGGCTGTGGAAGAAAGTCAGAGTACCCAGATAAAACCCAACACATGCACAGGGAGAACATGTAAACTCCATGCAGAAAGATCTCAGGTTGAAATTCAAAACCCTGGACCTTCTTACTGCGAGGCAACAGTCGCATCTAAATCGAGCTTTTGGCAAAATTCAAGCTAATAGCTCCACCAGAATGGGAGCTTTTATTCCAGTTTACATGTCACTCAGAAAATCAAATTTTTTAATTGAGGTGCGTTCTACTCCGCGACGGTAGGTTGGCGATATGCGTGTTGGCATTCTTTCCGGTTTGTGACAGTGAAGCAGACGGAGTAAGAGCAGGATGTGCACAACGAGTGAGAAATGGGCGACGGCAACGCTGCAGCATAGAACATTTCGTAAGCACTGTACTGTTCGATTGTGTTACACTCGTTCTTGCTGCTGTGTTGTTGTCACACCGGTGTTGCTGTTCCCTCTTCCTCCGGTCTCGTCACTTCCAGAAGGGGGAGAGCCCAGGCTGGTGATGGCTTCGACTAAGCTGAGATACCGTTTTTACATGCAGAGAAATTCTGCTTTCTAACCACATTATCTGGATGTGTTAGCTCGATTAGAAGTAGGCCATTTCAGCTCGACTTCAGCCGGGCTAAGCTGTATACACGCACTTCAAAAGACCAAATTCAGTCAGACTAAGGCGATAATTCTGTTTTCAGAGTGTTGCCAAATTCTCCACCATGCAGCTGACGCACACAAGTTCACAATAAATTCAAATGTGTCCACCAAATTTTTGCTTTGGACCAATTAAACTTGTGTTTTGCACAGGTTTTCCATCCTGAAAAAAAAAAGAATAAATAATTTCAAATCCAAACCTAATATGGCAACTGTGCCCATGGAGAGTACGTAAATGTCTCACCTGAACTGTGATGCTTACCACATCAAGTAGGTTTATGTTTAACAGAGTCAGAGCGACTTCCCTGGCACTATGGGAGGGAACCGCCCACCACATGCAGCTTCATGTAAAGGTTTTTCTGCAGCCGACGGACACAGTGTACGACCGCGCTCCTGAGAGGAAGTTCTGCTCTGCGGTGTTTCTCTCCAGAGACCTCCTCCCTCCTTCCTCCGCCTGTATTTTTAGAGTTTTCTGTTTGTTCCATTGTACCGCTTCAACAATACACCTTTAAAAAAAAACAAAAAAAAACACACACACTCAGACACTCAGCAGTGCCAGCAGTGACTTCACTCTGGAAGTAAGAAAAAAAAAAAAAAAAAAAAAAATCGGAGTTGCTATTTGAGGATCTGGACTGTAAAATTGCAGCTGTTCCAGCTGAAGAAAATAATGCGATGAATGCGTAATCATATATGAGAAATTCGGGGCAAACTGCATCTGGCCTCTCTTTTTGTAGTTATGTTTTTCAAGCATTTTAAATGCGTTTTTAAATAGAATTTCTCAGCTATGCGTCTTTCTATCTCTTCTTCCTATGTTCCTTTTTAGTTCATTATTTGTCTTTGTTTCTTTGTTTTCTGCAATCTGCACCACATATATTGTGTGGACTTCTTTATTTTTTTATTTTCTGTGGTGTCTAAAATTGGCTGCACTCATACTAGGGTGTATGAGTGCATCATGGTAATGTGCTGTAAGCAATTACAGGCGATGAAGTGGTCTCTTATGGACATTATTGGGCTTCCGATGGAGGTCTGGGAACAGCTGACGGTGTTAAAACATAACATGGGAGCAGGATCAGCTGTATATGTCTGTGACGTGCCTTTTATTTTGAAACTCCAGCCTGTTCCTTTTGAAGTTGGTCACTCAGATTACACAATGATGATATTTGGTGGGGGAAACGGCACTGTTTATCAGCCCAACACAAAGGTTGCCAGGAGAGTGTCGCCCCCCCCTGCACTTTAGTCAGTAATTGCAGCAGCCTCAGTGTTGCGTAACATAAACTGCTCCAGGATTAGATTAGGCCTCAGTTTCTTGTTTGCTGCCATTAGAATCTGGCACGTTTGAAGCTATGTGAGCAATCCCAAGGTTTTGCTAAATGACCACAAGTAAATCTAAAACAGAGAGCAACACAAGAACGTTGGGAGAATCAAAATCTGGAGACTTCCATATTCAGAATGTGCTTTTAAAACACCCTGACCCTGCTGACCCGTCTTCCTGAGATTAAGTTTCAAATTACTTCCAGTTGCTTTTTTAAATTATTGTTGCCATGACGGCAGCTGTAGATGTGGAGGAGGATGCGTGTAGGCAGACCGATGAGTCACTTCCAGCTGGTTGAACATGGGATGGCGACCTGCTGCTGCAATGTGTGGTCTGACCCAAGTTTTCATCTCGAAGAAATCTTCCCCTGTAGATGCATTTTTTTTATTTATTTTTTAATATATTGGTAATAATATATAAAGAAAAATAATGTGTGTATATATCAAAATGGTATTGGAACAGCAGTTACAATTGGGGTACAAGCCGCTTTCTGAGCAAGTCTGTCCCAGTGAACGTCGCTCCAAACCCGCTTTCCTCCACATGCTTGAAACTCTGAGCCGGATTCAGGAGAATATGGGCCCCTGGGCTAGAGCGCGGTGCCCCATAAATCAGGGTTCATTTCACACATCCCAATTAACATCAGGCTGACAGTCGGGTACACAAGAACGGCAAGGTTTGTAGGAATTAAATGATATTTGCACTTTGTTCTTTCTCAAAAGTTCCTTTAAAAAAAAAAAAATAATTTCTAGAAATGTTTTTATAGGTGTATATTAGGAGCCTCCAAAACCTCGGTCCAGAGCGTTTACCCAGCTACAACCTTGCTAAAGCCAAACTTTAGGAAGGTGGATGGAATAGTACTGTAAGCTGTGAAGTTTTTAGACTAACTAAACTCTGTTCTTATAACGGTTCTAGTCTGTCGCAAAGGACTGCTTCATGTCCCACACTGCGAGCTTTAACGTGCGTTCACACCGAACACGTTTGAAGCTTCATGGGCGTCAGGTTTACGTTTAAAGTCAATGCATAAGCGCGCTGACGCAACAAGGCATTTCTGCCTCATTTGAGCATCAAATTCGTGCGAATGAAGCGCTTGACGTGTGTCAGAAAATACATGCGTCATTTTATGTGGTGCATTTTGTGCATTCGCGCGTCATGCGTTTTTGAGTCTGCCGCTGAAGTTGAAAAATCTGAACTTCGGCGTCAATTCGCGCCCCGTCAACCAATCATGAGCCTGGTGACGTGGTGTCCCGTGATGCTGTGACCCAGTTCACGGGGTCAGGTCTGGCAAAACTCATTCATAAAACATGGAGGAAATACTGATAACGGCCGTGGCTAATCACCCTGAGCTATACGACACCAGCTGCTTTCTCTACAGAGACGGGAACAAAAAGGAGCTCGCTTGGAGGAATATAAGTGAGGAGATACGGCGACCTGGTGAATTCATTTCACTGCTGACTGATCCTGCGAACCCGTGCAGAAGCCAGCAAGCCCGCCTACCGTCCCACTATTTTACAAATATTTTCCCGCTGATCTGCAGTAAATGGAGACGGGACTCTCTCTTCACAGGCTACATCGACAGCTGCCATCTTGCAAACAGACCGTCTGGCGCTACTTCCTCCCACAAGCTGTATATTTCCGGCTTGACGCGCATCAAAATCAGCCAAAATATACCATTTTGACGCGCGTCCAATTCGCTTTGGATGCGCTTCGAGGTGCAAATGTTCAAGCGTCAAACTTTGGCGTGCGGGTCGTTTTTGACGCTTTGGTGTGAACGCACCGTTAGAGAGGTGACACAGCGTACATCCCAAACAGGACTCTCCAACGTCACGAGCATTCGTCGCCGAATAGCATACGTCACTAAAAGCTAACGGATACCCCAGATGGCAACAATAAAATGTCATCTACGCTAGGGGTGGGCGATATAAAAGGTGTGAGGTAGAAATGATATAAATTTAGCCAAAGGTAGAGATTTTGACTATACCGGCCTACCATGATTGCGCATTTTGATGATGTCATCAGGCTGTCACCAAAGGAGGATAAATACTGATGTTCAGTGTTCGTCTTTACACTAAATATTTCAAGTTTAAAAATGTGTTGTTTTCCATTTAATGGGGGGGAAGAAACTGTTGAACTTGAAGCATTTTTAATTCAAATATGTGAACGTTTATTTTAAACTTATAACTACATAATCAGGAAAGTGGACAGTTTTGAACTTTGTGTGTTTTTAAAAAACTAAAAACATTTTGATTTTAATTTGTTTAAAATATCTTCATCTTTATGTTGTGATAATTTTTGTGTTGCATTTTTTGGGAAAAAATTTTAAAATATTTCTTAAATGCATTTTGCACAATATATGTTCTTTAAATGTCATAATAAACTTTTTTCAAGTTGTTGTTTTGCACCATTGTATCTGGAAAGTGAGACTGTTCATAAACTGTCATTTTGACATATAAAGAAAAGAATATATCGCAATAGATATAATTACCGCAAATGCTTTCGATCATATCGCAATATAGATTTGAGGCCATATCGCCCAGCCCTTATCTACACCGACTTTGCTGCCAAAACTGAATAATTTCTGCTTCTTTGTTGCTCCACATGTGCATAGCTTCCATTGTTGCTTAGTTTTTCCACACAACTCCCTTGGTGTATTTTCATTGGTCGATTACAGACCGGAGTTATAGATTTTCTGAGACTGCTTGAAGACTGTCAGAGGCCGGATTTGGTCGTGAGAGTGCTCAATAAGCAGTCGGAGGGCCCGTCATACTGGACGGCCACAGACCTGCGAATCACGCTTACGCGCACCGTTTTTTTTCTTTCTCGACGACTGATTTGCTTTAGACTAAAAGTCTTTTGATTTATTCGATAGAGAAATGCGTACAATGTCAAAATAATATCCGAGGGCATATCTAACATTCCTGAATTCCAAACAACACAAAATCTCTAACCAATGTATTTCTGGGTTGCACTCAATTCATTTTCAATTCAGTTTTTTTTTATATAACGCCAATTCACATGTCATCTCAAGGCACTTTGTAGGTCATTTGAATTCAATCATACATGCATTCTAATTAGCTTAAAAGTTTTCTATCTAAGGAATCCCAGCAGATTGCATCGGGTCATTGACTTGCAGCGTTCGCTCCTCCTGGACGAACGTGTAGCGACAGTAGATGGTCGCCTGCGTTGTGTCGTTGACTTCAAATCAATTCCTCATGCCGAGCTAGCATGTAGCAACAGTGGAGAGGAGAAAATCCCCTCCAACAAGCCCCATTGCTGGCGAGCAGAATGTCTACCTCATTCCTTTATTACCTTGTAGAATATGCAGGCTCAGTGCTTTAAACATAACGTATCCATTGCATTTAAAACCAGACAAACAAGACTTTTTTTTTGTTGTTTTTTATGTATGTACTTTGTTTGGCTTTATTTTTTTTTTGTTTTTCCTCTCTGACAGTTTAACAATTGATGAACTGCAAAAAACGATTTTTAAGAAAGTAAAAATCCCTTGTTTGTGGACATTTTTTGATATTTTTTAAATATATTGTCTTATTTCAAGAAATATTTTCAAGAAAATGTTCACTTTTTCCATTGGCAGATTTTTTTTTTAGCTTATTACAAGCAAAAATATCTTGTATAATTAATTTTTATCTTGTTTCTGGCGTAGCCTTTTTTTCAGTGTAATAAAGCATCTTCATTGTATTTATCTAAACTAATAATCTTCACACGTCGGCCATCTTCTTTTTTTTAAGCCTTTAGTCACAAAAGCCACATCATAGGACTTACACAGGAAAAAAGGCTGCTCCAGAAACAAGTTAAAAATAAATTATACAAGATATTTTTGCTTGCAATAAGCTAAAAAAAAATATCTGCCAATGGAACATGTGAATATTTTCTTGAAAATATTTCTTGAAATAAGACAATATATCTAAAACTATCTAAAAGAAAATACAAAAAAATGTCCACAAACAAGGGATTTTTACTTTCTTGAAAATCGTTTTTTGCAGTGCATGGTCACTTTTACCCCCCAACAATGAATTCCTCTCTGTTCCTGTTGTGTTTTTGAAAGGCCTTTATATCAGTGAAAATCTTGCCAGTGTTCATCTGTATCAACCAGAGGTTAGTTCTGTCATTCTTGAATGGTTAAAGTCAGTCTGAGGCCCACAAGTCGGACACCTCTGATCCATCTTATGGATTTCTTCTTTTTTTTTTTTTTACTCCCTCATGAATCTCTTCTTTAGCAATGATAAAGCGGTTTTCAATCTCTGCATCTAGATTTATTTGATAACAAACATGGTCTGAAATTACTCCAAAAACTGCAGCTCCTCTCACTCCTATAAGTCACGTTTGATCTTTTAAGGCCTGTCATCTTGGTTGTGTTCACCCATCACATTTGGTTCTGCTGTGTTACATAAAGGCTCTGAATAAGCGTAATCTTCTTAAATCACATCTAAATGGTTTTGATTTTGGCTTGGATGCGTTTCCACACAGCGGGGTTTACTGGACTTCGGGAGCCGAACGAGGTTTTAATGAGGAGTTTCATTGGCTGATTCCCAGAGCTCTGAGTGTCCCTGAATGCACCAGAAGGAGCTGAGCTCTGAAGAAACCTTGAATTAAAACCTAATTTCAAGTGTTGGATGTAATTCCTGATATGGACTCTATTGTAATCACTGTTTTGAGGAGTGTGTTATAGCTGTTTTTTTATTGTGGAGGCTCAGCCTGCAGGTTTCTCTAGTGTTTTTCCTATTTCTCCTTGTGTTGCGTCACATTTTTTTTGTTCCTACATGATTCAGTGTGGTGATCTGAGACTGAGAGTATGTGGACATGTGGAGACACATCAGAGACAGACCATCAGAGGAACAAAAGAGATGCATAAGAAAGATCTTTAAAGTATTTCAACACTAGACTAGTCACATTGTGGACTCATGATGATGCATTTCACCTGAAAAGTAAGCGCTCGAGAGGAGAAAAGAGGACTAGCGCAACAGGCTACGACACAGGTGCATCATCTGTCCACGTTGTTTCTTTTCTTTTTTTATACCTATTTCTGTCGCCCATTATCCCACATATAACGGTCCGCTTTTGCTCCATCAACCATAACTTCCTTCACAGCGTCCTCTCTCCTCCAGTTGCATTGATAACGAGAGAATGGCCACTTCTCCAAAGTGAAATAGTCTCCGTCTGTTTGCGTGCAGAAGAAGAAGAGGAGGAAGATTGACCGCAGCATGATCGGAGAGCCGACAAACTTCATCCACCTCACGCATATCGGCTCTGGCGAGATGGGAGACGGTCTGCAACCGGTAAGATGACACAAAAGTTTTGTCTTTACCTGTAGTCTGTTATGTGGCTGTAAATCGGGAGAGAAAGTAAAAGTGAAGCTCTGCAGCTTCCTAGCAATCAGAGATGACCAGGCTTCAGTCCAACATTGAGGACAGAGGAGGGCTGTGTGTGTGTCAGAATGGGTGTCAGGAAGTGTCTTGTGGCACTGCATCCTTCCTGCTTCTATTTTGGCTTTTCTATCTTACATCTGGTATGTGAAAATCTGCATCCACTATGGTGGTTACTGAGGCCGTTCTCGACCAGCCCAGAAATATCCTTCTTGAGCCTCTCTGTCTTCAGGCTGCCATTAGGTATAAAGTAATTGCAAGAACATATCAACCAAGTGGCTCAGTTTCTCTAGCTGTAGCTTATTTAGGACGTTAAATACTTTAGAACCTAGGCTGGTTTATTAGTTGTGCTTTTCCTACGTATATTTCAAGTAAAAGTTGATTTTAAAAAAAAGGCATATATATATCTTATTTATTTATTTATATATATATATATATATATATATATATATATATATATATATATATATATATATATATATATATATATATATATATATATATATATATATATATATATATATATATATATATATATATATATATATATATATATATATATATATATATATATATATATATATAAAAAGATAGAATTCAACTTCAGACTGATTACAGATAACAAAAAAGACATTCAAGACATCGTGAATAGAAACAATGAAAGGGTAAATGTTACTTGAATAACACAGGCCACATTTGACAGTATAATGCCTGGAGGTGTGTGACATCAACACATGACATCAGTTTCCTTGTTTGGCCTGAGTCAGTAGGGGTTCTTCTTTTCATGAGATAAGAGGTAAAATATGTCTCTGCTTCCTCTTGTCTTTGTATTTTTTCTCTTGCTTTAAAGTCTAAGTACCATCATAATCTACCCAGATCTTCTGCATTTATTTCTACATGTTTGTTTAAGAAAGTCCATCTTGACAGTGACGTCACCTAGAAATTAAGGTTTAAAAAAAATTTTTTTTTAATGCATATGTTGTAAATATTCCACTTAATAAATCAGCAACCAAACAGATAAATTATTGTATAACATGAATAAAGTGATAATGACCTCTGCTAATATGTCTATACAGTGAATGTTTTTTTGAGGGATTAATTTTTAAAAATTAAACTTTAAATCTGTAATTTCATCAAATTAAAACTCAAAAGCAAAATATATTTTTTTAAATGTATTAAGTATGATGTAGAAAAATATTTCTAAATAACTAAGTTAAATTTTCTTTAAACACATTTTATATATTTTTATATTTCATAGAAAGTATGACATGAGGTAATTCTTTAGGATATTTGTTTATTATGGTAAGTATTGGAATTTTTTCAAATAGTTTTATTTTCTTGATTTTAAAATATTTGTGATAAATCATTAAATTCATAATCATTTGGAATATTTCAGCTAAACTTTTTATTCATTTATTTATTCATTTTTAAAATAATAATGATAATAATAAATTCTACAACTGATTATGGATATTTTTTCCTCAAGAAAATATAGTAAACTCAGCAAAAAAAGAAATGTCCCTTTTTCAGGACTGTGTATTTAAACAATAATGTTGTAAAAATCCAAATAACTTTAAACAATGTTTTCCATGCATGTTCAATTAACCATAATCAATTAATTAACATGCACCTGTGGAATGGTCGTTAAGACCTTAACAGCTTACAGAAAGTAGGCATTTAAGGTCACAGTTCAAAAAACGCAGGACACTAAAGAGACTTGTCTATCGACTGTGAAACACACCCAAAGCAAGATGCCCAGGGTCCCTGCTCATCTGCGTGAACGTGCATTAGGCATGCTGCAGGGAGGCATGAGGACTGCTGATGTGGCTAGGGCAATAAATTGCCATGTCCGCACTGTGAGACGCCTAAGACAGCGCTACAGGGAGACAGGAAGGACAGCTGATCATCCTCGCAGTGGAAGACCACGTGTAACAACACCTGCACAGGATCGGTACATTCGAATATCACACCTGCATGACAGGTACAGGATGGCCACAACAACTGCCCGAGTCACACCAGGAACACACAATCCCTCCATCAGTGCTCAGACTGTCCGCAATAGGCTGAGAGAGGCTGGACTGAGGGCTTGTAGGCCTGTTGTAAGGCAGGTCCTTACCCGACATCATCAGCAACAACGCCGCCTATGGGCACAAAACCACCTTCGCTGGGCCAGACAGGAGTGGCAAAAAGTGCTCTTCACTGATGAGTCACGGTTTTGTCTCACCAGGGGTGATGGACGGATTCGTGTTTATCGTCGAAGGAATGAGCGTTACACCAAGGCCTGTAGCGGGATCGATTTGGAGGTGGGGGGTCCGTCATGGTCTGGGGCGGTATATCACATCACCATCGGACTGAGCTTGTTGTCATTGCAGGCAATCTCAATGCCTTGCGGTACAGGGAAGACATCCTCCTCCCTCATGTGGTACCCTTTATGCATGCTCATCCGGACATGATCCTCCAGCAGGACAATGCCACCAGCCATATTGCTCGTTCTGTGTATGAGTTTCTGCATGACAGCAATGTCAGTGTTCTGCCATGGCCAGCAAAGAGCCCGGATCTCAATCCCATTGAGCACGTCTGGGACCTGTTGGATCGCAGGGTGAGGGCTAGGGCCATTCCCCCCAGAAATGTCCCGGAACTTGCAAGTGCCTTGGTGGAAGAGTGGGGTAACATCTCACAGCAAGAACGGACAAATCTGGTCCAGTCCATGAGGAGGAGATGCACTGCAGTACTTCAAGCAGCTGGTGGCCACACCAGATACTGACTGGTACTTTTGATTTTGAGCCTCCCTTCATTCAAGGACACATTATTCTATTTCTGTTAGTCACATGTCTGTGAAACATTTTTAGTTTATGTCAGATGGTGTTGACTCTTTTAGTGTTCATACAAATATTTACACACATTAAGTTTACTGAAAGTAAAAACAGTTGAAAGTCAGAGGACGTTTCAGTTTTTACTGAGTTTATGTTTTCATTTAAAAGTGTGCAGGGTGAACAGGTTTGTTTGGTCCTTGAAATGTTCAAATATGCTTTTCAGGAGACAATAATTTTTATTTAACTGTACAATATATTGATACATGTGCCATACATCATCTAGCTTGTTCTCCACCTTAGTTAGATTTCTGATTTCCATCATTATACGTTCTTGTAAAGATTATTTTGATATGCTGTGTTTCTGCTTGTAATTTATGACTAAATCTTTTTTTTGTATTTTCTTTTACAGTCGGGTTCCGTTCAGGAGCAGATGAGGTCTAAAGGCCCCAACATGAACTGCAGGAACAGCCTGTTATAGCCGGTAAGCAGGCTAAAAAAATATTAATGTTGTGTAACACTGTCTGTGTTATAACCTGCAATACTCTTGACGTTATTGTCACACTTGAACCTTATGATTCATAATTGGTTCAGTAATTCTGACTCTCAATCATAAGTACATAAGAACTTCCAAACATCTATTGTTCTTTAGTACTTATCCTTGCCTTGTTGGGGGGCTGGTGCCTGGATACATATACAACTTTATAAATTTAAACAAAAACATTTTATTTGCTAATATGTCGCCGTTGTTCCGACTGTATGACCTTTCACTGAACAAAAAGTTAAATTACCTGGTAAATAAAGGTAGAAATAAACTACAGTGTCGTAGGTAGTTTATCTACCAGGCCACAGTTTCACTAATGATGCTCCTTTTTCAGAGAATAACAGCTTTCCTAAATGTACAGGCAAAAGTTTAATAATTAGTTAAGAGTTGTCACAAAACTAGTATTAAAAATTAAGGGTTTCAACTGAGCTTTGTGGTGGCTGTTTAATAAAACGAGATTCGACAAAGAGTTTATGTAAACACCCACCAACAACACCAGTTTCTTTGTTACATTCAGATAAAATTTGTATTTATTTTTTAGCTTTGTTGCCAAATCACAACTTATTACTCTTTACACACCAGCTAGCATTAGCGCTGCAGGCCTGCTAGCCACTACAGGAATTTAAAAAAGTAGCGATTTAAAACTCAGATTTATTTATTATTGTTGTCATTTAGTTCAAATGTCCACACAAAACATGTAATGTGTAAAACCGTTTATAGAGGACGGCAAAAGTGAAAGAATAACAACTAAAACAAAGTGTAGGCTACACTTATTCCTGTTTACGTACAGGCTAACATTAGCACCAAAGCGCTTGAGGTTGGAGAATTGGTGGTTTAAAGCTAATTTAGACAACTGCTTTAGAAAATATAATGTTTAGCGCTGCTAAACAGGAGGACAGAAATAAAAGAATAATACGGCAAAAACATAGTTTTCACTTATCATTCCTGTTTACCTACAAGCTAGTGTTAGCACTGCAGGATTGCTAGCTGCTACATGGGGTTGGAAATTAGCTCAAAACGTTCATAAAGGTCTTTTTTTTTTCAACAGTTGTGGAGCTGATTTAAAAACGAAAAAATTCATGTTTTTCGCAGATAGCTAAAGTTAGGTGTGTAAAATAAAATGTTAATAGTGGTGTCAATGACGACGTTACTTTATTAGCCTATTAGTGTGTGAAAACCACCATGGGAAAAGCCACCCTCTGATTAATATGTGTGGGACGGTCATCAGGTCTAATAAAACAACATCACCCTGTTCTTGATTTACACAGGAAATGTACATTTCTTTTTGGTATAATACAGAATATTAAAGCTTTTTAGTTTTTTAAATGTTGAAATCGTCATTGCTTTAAAAAAAAAAAAAGTGAAATTCATCTAGGTGTTTATGACTACACTTTTTTTTTTTTTCATGGCCTCTTGTGCATTTTTTTTTTACATATGTTGATGAATAATGTAGCCTTAAATTATGGTTCTGAAGGGGTAATTAACTCGTTCATCTGTGTGCTGGCAACACTTTAAAGGATTTTATTTTAAATTTCCACTCCATTCCTCTCTCTTTAAAAAAAAAATATGTTCCAGGATTGTATTAAATTGACACAGACCAGCTGACTGACCTCCTCCGCACTCTGAACCTCTGAGCCTGTCCTCCAACATCCAGCTGATGGCTTTACCCACCCTGCTGAAGTGTCATTGAGCAACAATTGCACCCTTGTGACCATCATTTCAGAATGTTTGAGCAAATGTAAAAAAAAAAAAAAAAAAAATCGAAAATGTTTAAAAAAAAAATTTTCTTTCACTCTGGTCATGTCTGAAAAGCGTAGATAGACAAGAATTGTACAGATATATATATTTTTTCTGAAGTGGTTAAATTTGGTATCTGCTCCAGAACTGATCCTTCCTAGAGGGATCTTTAATTTTCAAGATGTTTTATTCTCCTAAACTCTTAGTATTCAGCATCTGTGTGCTTGTTTTTCCCCCTTCTTACTGTTTGCCAACCGATGAACTTCATCAGGCATCTCATGGCATCATTGGACTTCATTTCCCAGAATCCTTCCGTTTTGGTCATCCCCTGCTGGTGCTCAATGAGACCGACTCTTGTTTTAAGGAGACGGGAAAGTCCCACAAATCTTTGCTACACTGGACTAGTGTGTGTGTGTGTGTTTTGGAGGAGGAGGAGGAGGAGTGTATGCATGTGTGATTTCTTTATTTTTTTCCTTTATGTCTAAACTTTGTGGGGAACTTCACTGATGTTATTTGTGCACATTTATGGTAAGTCTTTTGGCCTCTATTCTTAGAGAACCAGGTTTGAGGTCATGGGACTGCATTATGTCATCAAAGGTCCTAAAAAAAAAAAAAAGGTAGAAAAGCACAAACATGTGAATGTGTGTGTCATAGCGTTCCCCGTTTAAATATAAACAACCCACACGTCAGCAAGTTCTGTTTTGATCTTGATTTTACTCTAAAAGGTCGTTCAGCCCATCGCAGTGTTGGGTGGGGGACATGGAAATGGTTTTCAGCCATCATTGTTTAAGATATTTCATTTATTTTAATGCATTTCATTCTGCATCTGATAGAGTAGTTTTGACTGCTTTAAATTGTGAGTGCTTGACTTAAAAGAAAACGTGTTATTTGTAATTTTATGCTGTTTTGGGGATTTACTGTGTGATATTTGTAGAATTTATCCTGCTCATTTTCTTTATCGCTCTCCATCCTGATTATCTTGTTTTACTTATTTAGATGTTTTCTTTTAGACATTTAAGTTTTCATGTGGATGGAATCAAAGGTTCTGTATTTCATGTCCTGTGAAAGCAGTTTTAAACACTTCGAGATATTGTGAAACTGAAAATATTTTGAGACACTTTGAGCTATAATATTTACTTTAGATAATTTTTATAAAAATGCGAAATATATAAAATTTGTTCCGGTTTTATGCTTTTTGGTTGATCGGAAAGATTAATTCTAGCACTTTGTAAGAAACAAATCTCGTGTAGTGCCAAATAAAACTGTACAGCCCCTTTGAAACAAGTATTTTTAAATAATTAAAAAGATATACATTTTGAATGTAAATACTTTATTTTTTACTTTTCTTTTATATTTTTTTGTACCTAGATCAAGGTTCAAATGTGTCAACAGTTCATTAACACACTATAAAGATACTTAGAAGAGGAAGAAAATGTGTATGTCCACTTATTGTCGTGTCACAAAATCTGCTTTACTTTCAAAGTATTAAACATTTACATATTTAACGGGATTCAAAGTGCAGACTTGTATTAAATCAAATATCTGGTCATTTTTCATGTCTGGTACAAACGTGTTTTCATCAAACCAGGCAGGAAGGACAAAATAATAAATATTTGGAAGCTTTTCATTATTTTTATTTGTGTGAAGTTTATATAGTAGTGCTTAAAAACTAAACTCTCTTGTAAATTAAACCGAGTTATAAAAAATTATTTACGTTGAAGCTAGATTTTTCAGGAAGTTGGGGGTTTAATAGTGCTGTGAACTGCTGCTTTAATTGTAATTGTTAAAATGGTTACCAAAAATGTCTTGGGTATTGCACTGTTGTAAAGAAATGTAGAAAGCAAAAGGAAACATAGATGAAAAATTAGAATTGAGGCATGGGTAACTGCTACAGGAAGGTGGAAAAGTGGTTTAAAACTGAATGAACCACTGCTTTAAAAGTTTTTTAAAATGTAAAAAAAAAAAAAAAATGCTCACAAAAATTATTAGGTGTAACATTGCTATAGAGAAGGACAAAAACACAGCTAAAACCAAATCATTCCTGTTTGCATACAAGCTAGCATTAGCACTGCAGCACAGCATAGTTCACAAATCTCTCTGTAATGCACCAAATATGCTTTCAGGCAGAGGCAACCAGACCTGTTTATTGTTTTTAAACTTTTGTGCAGATCATTAGACGGTTTTTAATAACTGACATTGCAGTACAGCACAGCTAGCTGTTACAGGAAGTTGGAAAAGCTGTACTTTTAAGAGCTTTGTTAATCACTGCTTTATACAAGTGGTGGGCTACACATGACAAAAATATTTGTTTAGGTGTATCATTGTGATTCAGGGAGACAGAAATAAAAACTGAAATTGAATCTTTATTATCCCCGTTTTCACAATAGCTAAAGGTTTAGCTCAGATATTCTAAATAAATGTTATATTTAATAAAACAAAGAAATGTAGCTTCCTTGGGAAAGACAATAATTAGAGGAGGCTGGCTCCTTTAATTTAATTCAGGGCTGCAGCTAATAAAGAACCTGATCTGTGTTTAGACTGTTTTGATCCATGTTGATCTCTCCATGTTATTAAAAGCATGTTCATCTAAACCCTCAACATGTATGTTTTCACAAACAAATTACTTGAAAAAAATCTTTCCTTTCAATTACCACCCCGATTTTTAGATAGGTTGTCCTATCCTTACTGATCGGAACCCTTAATTCAAGAAACTTGCTCTAATTCAAAAAGCTCAGTTACAGAGCTATATCTGATCCTCTCTATCTTATCTAAAAGTCATCTAAAATAAGGATGTGAGCATTTACACTACCATAACTTGTTGGAAGCATTTCAGTCAGGATTTAGACCTCATAGCACAGAAACAGTTCTGACAGTCGGTCATAATTATTCTCATAGCCTTAGATAAGTCTGTTATTCACACATTTGATTTGATCCAGTCCCTTACAGTATCATTTACAGACTTAAGTGTTGTAGTAATGATAAAGCTTCCTCACACTCTATTAGCTAAGGAGTACCTCAAGGTTCTGTGCTCGGGCCAATCCTCTTCACTATATGTCAGCGTTTCCACCAGCCAAAATTATTAGCATTGGATACATTTTCATTGCTATGCTCTAGTGTAGAGCTGAAGATCTTTGCCGGGTTCGGGCATAATTTCTATCATTGTCCACAAGCTTGGGCCAGGCTCGGGTTTTAGCGGTCAGCTAATCATCTCATTAGCACGAACAAGATGCAAAATGGATGCTGAGGAGGTGAAACGGAGGTTAGCCACTGGTGAATGTGTTTTTGTTTGCAAATTATTTAATCTGATCATAGGTGGGCCTTCAGTTTCTTTATGTTCATGTTTAAAGAGGGCAGGCTTGTGCAATAGCCTTTATTTTAGAAGTCATGCATGTGAGATAGCCTAATTGACGGTAGTCATTTCATTTCATAAAGCTGCAGACTAAAAAAAAAAAAAAAGATAAATTGACGTCTTGATATTATTCTTATAGGCCGGACCTCATTTATCATTTTAAGCTTCAGATAATAGGCCTATTTGACGTGAATTTCAAACATTTGTCCAGTAAATTGAAAACCAGCCCAACTTTTAAGGCCCGATTACAGCTCTACTCTAGTGACATCGCTGAAACTGAATGTTTATGTATCATTCCTGTTTGCATGAAAGCTAATGTAAGTGATGTAGCACAGCTTGCCGCTATAAATGGTTTGAAAAGCAGCAGTCTTCTGATCCTAATTTTTTTTTGCCAGGCCTGGTGGAACTGTTCTTGATTTTTAGACATGTAGGAGCCATTAAGGCACATAAGTTAGCAGTTGCTTGCCAGCTTTTAATATTGGTGTTCCTAATAATTATTTGACAGTTCTACAAGTCTTCTAACTCTTTAAAAGTTTAACGTTAAACAGCAACCAAAGCAAAACTACATGCAGTAAAACCTCAAAGTAATTAGCACTTAGACTAAACTTTACTTGACCCCAGTAACTTACCTGGGGGAAATCCCAAGTCTGCATGGAAACCGTTGAGTCACAGTGTTTCTCTCCCCCCTCTCTGTCGTAGTCATAGCGACTGTCCACTTCCTTCCTGCGGTTGACACTAAAGATGGTGAATTTCTGTTAAAAGGGAAAATCTAAGCTGCAGTTTCTGGTCATGTTCACAATACGAATTTTATTCCAAGTTTTTATTTTGTTTTTGTTTTTTACCCGAAACTGCATGCTTTAAACAGACCTTGAAGTCTGCCATCGAATTGTTTTGAGGTTTACAGAGTTCATAGCTCAGATGTTTGAACTGAAGCAATAAATAGTTGAAATGCTTTTGGCTTCTGTATACCAGAACATTTATGAATGGCCCATTTGGACACCACATGTGTGCTTGAAGACTCTTCCCGTCTTCTTTGAGTCCGGAGAACAAACTGACGAAAAACTCTCACGTTTATGTTGACCTTTATGTCCCCGTCTCCATTTCTGCTCCTCTGATTCGTGGAAACTCTTAACCTGTTCTCTGGCTGCTGAAGTGTGGTTCCTATTGTTTATCTCGACCACAGTTTCTCCCTTCCCCTTCCTCATCCTGTTTGATTCCCATCTACGCCTGAAGTCCAACAACACTGGAAAACACTTTCCCCTTCGGACTCACCTTAAAGCAGGAGCAGAAGTATGATGCTTATCTTGGCCAACAATATCAAGCCATCCCTATGCTCCGTGTTGTTTTGTAAGACCGTACTCTTGTTGTATTATTGTCAGACTGTCGCATATCATTGTTGTATACATGTATAATCTATCAGGTATTGATCACATAGCTCAGAACCTCTGTGGGTCCTGTATTACAAAACAGAGATGGGGAAAACTTGTTTATATCACCTGAACGGTTAGCTTTGTGGTGTTTCTGGTCCAGGGTTAATCAAATGCTCGTAAACATATTTTAAATGTTGTTCCAATGACAGTCTGCTCATTCGGTAAGATGTGAGGAACAAATTGAAACACATTTGAATCTTCCTTGGGATATTTGCAGTTGACCTTAAAAGTTAGAATAAACGAGATCTGAAAATGGTGTTTTGAATAACGGATTTATTTTTTCTTTTGCATTTTCAGACTCAAACCTCAGTTGCCAGAGAAGTTTTTCATTAAAGATAAATCAATTTTTCCCTTGACTACTTTAAATGCCTTCATATGCAGTGAATATATATATTTTGTGTTACGAACAGTGGATTGGTGTGTGACTGATGGTAAATGTTTGTATTTTTCAGTTTGGGTTTTGTTACGTAACCTGTTCCTCCTTGGCAGGAACAGACCAACAGCCTGACTTTATTCTCCTTATGTAATAAGTGTCTCATGGTGGCTGAATAAATCTGCTGTTTTCTCCTGTAGTCCCTCTGCATCTCTCTCTCTCTCTCTCTGTGTTTTATTATAACTGTGAATGTTTTGGAGAGTGTGGGCAGTAAGAGAGGATCTGCAAGGGAAAAATAAGAACAATGTGCCAGTTTTAAATTCTAGATTTGATTAAACTTTTTTTCCAAACTAAATAAAACATTTGAAGGCTGAGACTTTCCTAGTTATGCAGTAAATCACCATAAATTGATTATACTGACATCATGGTTTTTGGAAAAACTTCATGCTTCTAAATAAACAGTTCATCATAGCAGCTTAATTTTTGTAAACATTGCATTTCAGCATAGTTTAAATGAATTGTATACATACAGGAGCATCAGTGTATGCATAAGTATATAAAAAGTCAGTTTCCGGTACAGTTTAAAGAAAAGCCAATTTAAAAAAAATTTTTTTTTAGGAATGAAGTCTGTAGGTTATAGAATAATGTAGTTCAAACGGTCAAACATATTACATTTTAAGAAAAACGACATCCGTTTCATAATACAGTGGAGCTGTTTCCAGAATAGAAGAAACAATGGTTTAAAAGCTGAGCATGCAAAAGGTTATGTTTTTACTAACTTCTCAGTTCTTTTGAGAAAAATGTCAATGTAAGGCCTTTTTACTAGAGAATTTAAAAAGGTTTGCCTGCAACAAAAAAAAATTTGAAATCCAGGAAAGATGGTGGGGCTAAAGCTTCAAGAAAAAACAAAAAGTTATTATAGTTTTAAAACAGAAATATTAAAAGTACCCTACAACAAACCTCAAAAAAACAAATCTTGTTTTGTTTTTTTCTGTGTACATTTGTAAGTGCAGTCCATACCTCTAACACCATGTTTTGACCCAGTTCAAACATGGCGTCACACTCCAGGATCACGTTTTATTACAAGCAGCTGCGCCGGAGACCACAGGGCTGAAATAATGATGGTTAAATTCTGCGTTTCCACGGCAACCTGAGTCCAGCACCACGGGGAGAAAAAACACGGGCCTGAAAAAATGAAAGATGTGGTCGGTGCTGGCCTGTTTGGAGCCGAGTGTGTGGGGAAACACACACTAAACGTCCCAAGGTTTTACAGGATCGCCGTGTTCCAGCAGCGAGAGTTTATTGCAAAATGACCCTTTGTTTAGGAAATTACTCATTTGGCTGGGGGAAAAAAGTAAACATTTTTTTTGTACCGACATGTTGAGATTTAGTTTAGTTGACATTTGCTCCTGATTAGTGTTGGGCTTCGGTTTTAATTTAGTTTCTTAGTATTGATGGTTGTGGAAAAACAAGGTTTAGGAGTGAATGAATTGATCTGCTGACAAGGATATCAAAGAACCTCAATTATAAGTCAATTCAAACAATAAAACCTGATCACTCTGTGTAAATCTTGCCTAAAAGCCATTGTCCCATTTATTTAAGTCCGGTGTTTGGCAGCAATGAAACATCTAAAACATGCAGGACAAAGGGTCATGGCTCCTATCATCTTTACTTGGGTGATGGAACAACATGCTGACCCTAACTCCCTTCAAAAGTTAGCCTTTTTTTGACCCGCTTTCTGTTAATACTGGTAGATTTGATGTCTCATCCTGATCTTTGCATGCATTATTACGCCGTGGCAGCACATGCACTTCTTGATGTAACAATTTCTCCATCTTGGACCAATACAGACTTAAAAATCTCTAACAATATCCTACAGAACACTGTAGACTGTATTTATGTTTTTGAATAAACTAAGAATCTCTGTATTTTTAGAACCGGTCTCTGTCCAGGTTTGAAAAATGCACTGATCACACTTCTCTTTTTCCAAGGCGGTCCAGATGCCCCAAAATAAGGTTTTAAACATGCATTTTCTGCTTGCACAAGAAGAAAAAAAAAGTCTTCTAATTATCATACTGTTATTTAATGGATTTCTCTACATTTAAAGATTATCCAGTTCAAATTTGATCAGCTTAAATAATTCAGATTTTGAACCAGACGTCGACGATTCCAGATTCTTTAGAAAATCTGTGAAATAGCCCTTTAGTTTTGCACCAAAAAGGGAAAATCGAACCAACAGCATCAATAAATACCCAATCCTCTTTATTCTTAGCATCAACATTATTCATTTATGTAAACAAAGGATCTCTCACAGAACAAATATTGATGGAAACATGTGGGAACATCCAGCGTTGCACCTTAGACTGGATAATATATTTATAGCTGCAGCTTCATCATTCAAAGATTGGGAGAATGACCTGAAAATATGGTGTCTGATAACATCGCATTTTTAACTGGAAAGGATGGGGAAGATGTGAACAGTCTTAAAAAGTCAACAAATTTCACACCAAATGCAGTTGGAGCAGGGTAGTAAAAGCTTTCTTGATGTGAAAGTAGTTTTTATTCCATTTTCATGTAGCTAAGTAGAAAATCCTGGACAGAGAAAGTCAGAGGGAGAAGGAAAGTGAAAAATAACGGGGAACATTTGTTGGAAAGATGGAGAACAAGTGGAGAAAAGACAGATGTTGGGTAGCTGTGGTGTGATGAAGATAACATGGGAAAAAAAAGTCTCATACACGCATAGAAAAATATTGCAAAAAGAAAGACCATCAAATATAACCATCAGAGCTGAGATTATTAGACTGCACCAGTGAAGCTGTGACACAAAGTACCAGGCATGCCACCTACAATGTGCTCACTTTCAACCACAATAAAAAAGTGAGCCTTCAAATCCTTAAATATCACACACAGGTTTAATTTTTTCACAAAGTGGGTCAATACCCCAACTCCGTTATATCCCAACATTTCTGGGCCAAAATGCCCTTTGAAAGCACTTGAAGGCCAAAAACAAATTCCTGTCTTTTTATTCTAACCACTCTAATATAAAGTAAACATGCAAGACTTTATTGATTTTTGTAGAAAATCTGTAATAAAAAGGGGCTTACCCTCTTTATTTTTTTGGCTAGACATTTTTTTTTTTGCCTAAGCTCGGGAACATAAATAGAACATGGAGATCGCTCTTTCTCCTGTAGCACTTTGTTCACCCGAGCCCTAAGGTATATATAAAAAAAAAATTAGGACGCATAAGGTTCCTTTTTAAACGTGATGACAAAACATAGGGTTAGATGTATTTACAAAAGAATATCAAAAATATACCCAATTTTACCTTTTCAGTAGAAGAAATGGGTACACACTGGTTCATCTCATGAGTTTAAGAGCCTTTTTATACATAAATGATTAGAGATATGTGGCTTATAGCCTGAAAAGCTGTCGATTAAGACCACCTAATCACAACAGAGTTGGACTGTTTTTTTGGGGGGGGGGAAACAATAAAGGAATAAGGAATGATGCAAGAATTTTGCATGGCACTGTGAAATCAATGAGGCATAATGGCCAACTCCAAGACTTAATAAACATTAGAAGTAAACCTAAACATACAAGAGCCATTCCAGTGCTCCCGGTGTGCTTTATTTTTCTTCCCCATTTTTAGGTTCCTCTTGTGTGCTTTACCTACATGGAGGGAACATAGAACCCCGGAGGAAGAGGAACAAAACCAGTAAACGTGACGTACAGCTTCTACGCGCGTTTAAACTGCGATGGCTTTGAAAGCCGCCAGGAACCGGCATTTAAAGTGAACTGGGACTCGCACATGATCTGCTCTGTGTTCCCGTTTATGGCGCTTCCTCCCCAGCTACCTCACCTCCTTCCTGTCGACCTCCATATCCTGACAAACGGTCCATACAGTCCACTCAGACACACAGGAACTCGTATACATCCTGACATTACTGTAACCTCCATTTTAACGAGTCTTTGCAGATTTATGTCATGATTTAACTAGCGGGGAACTTCAAAGAGCTGCGCTTATGTTCTTAAAGTGCTCCGATTCCAGCAAATCTAAAGTTTACACTCAGTTATACGCTTTCTTATCCTTTAGAAAATGACCACAGCGTTCCTTTTGCTGCTCAAACTGAAGGTGCTCTCATGCTTCGATGTTTTCATTAGCGACCTGGATCAGACCTGCTGGGCCTGATAAGTGCTTGTGGCCAGAGCCAGATCAACCTGCTGGAAGGCAGCCAGGCAGATAAGATCCACAGGACCATTAAGAGTGTCATATCTTTTGGTCTTACCATACCAATTTATTTGTATTGTATTGTATTTGTATTTGTATTGAGCTATAAAGGTACAAAACTAAGAGTTGATACAAGCGTATGGTTAGAAAAATTAATGTCACGAACAAAAGAAAGAATAACCAAATGAAACGAAATGGAGAAACCAAATTTAAGAGCGGACAGCAAGGGAAACCCAACTGTTGGCTTTGTTCAACACAAATGTATACATTTCAATTGTAAAAAAAAAAAGACACTGATAAAAGCTGTATTCTATATTGTATAAACCATTCTCAATATACATTTATAGAAACCAACAAAACGGTTCATAATGCAAGAAATGCAAAAACGTAGCATCTCCATTTTTAGTCAGCATGGTCTTCCAGTATATGTGTGTGTGTGTGTACATGTATAGCTATACTTGTGTGGACCAACCTTTGACAAACCACCAGCATTGTGTGGACATACATAACTTTAAAGTATTATACAGTAAGCAAGATGTATTATTTTATGTCTTGAAAAGTTTCATGTTTAGAGTAACAAGGTTTCCTGTCCCACAACAGCGAAATGTGGATTGTGCAGCTGGGGGTCAAATTTTTATGTGCATCCGGTGTTGTAAGCAATATTTAAAAAACACATATTTCTTGCAAACCTGTATATAGAAATGAAAACATCTTGATGGCCATCCCTTTGCTCAGGCTGTCAGCACAATTTCACCCGGTCATTTACCATTCATTTGATTCAGGTGTGTTGGAGGAGGGACGCATCTTAAAGTTGCAGGACACCAACAAACCACTGATCTAAACGGTCTCATTATATCTCTGTCTTTTTGGTCGGTGCCAATGATCTGCTTCAAGGTGAACCACCACACCCCAATCTCAAGTCTAATGCATCCTCCAACAAGCTCCCTTCCCTGTATTGAGCCCCATATCTTCCCATCTGACCCGCTTCCTTGTCAGCGCCGAAGAAAAGCATCCCCATAGTATCATTCTGCCACCACTATGTTTCGCAGTGGGGGATAGTGTGTTCAGGATGTCATGCTGTGCTGGTTGGACTAGATTTTAAGATTTATCAGAGGCTTTCTGGAAATAGAATGTCTTAAGTTTATCATAAAAAACAAAATTAATATCATGCTTTAGGTTTGTCAATGTAAATATCTGATAGGATCGATATTTTCCTGAAATAGCAGTAATAGAAACATCTCTGGACAAATCGGAATCATAACCAGCTTCATTGGCCAAGTTAAACAAGAGATGTGACTTAGGTTTTTCAAGCGCTCACCTTGTATGGACAAAAAGTACAAGTAAAAATTAAACTTATAGGGAAGTGAAATATAAAAGGAATATCTAAATATTTTGCAGCCATTTTTTAGTAAACAAATAAAAAAGTAGAATATGGTAACCTCAATTTTTTCCAAACGCTATTGCAGAAGAATGTACTGAATTCTAATACTATTACCATGACTTCTGCAGAAGCACAGTTTTTTTTATTATATATATATAAATCATGGCAAAATTGAATATAAATGTAACACATGGTTCTGTCAAACTTTAAAATATTAACATTTATTAAATTGGAAAAAGTAAAAAAACCACATGTCCAGATGGGTCTGAGGAATGAGCTTGTTTTTATAAACACTGAATGTATAGAAAGAGGGCAAGCTTTAAAAACATTCAGCAGGTTATAGAGCAAATGACTGAAAAATCTAAACATTTTTGTTCTCATTTTCTTAAATCCTCAGTAAAAGCTGTTAACGAGACAAAATGATGATTCACGTGAAGTTGAAAAAAAAAAATAGTTCCTCGTTTTTACTGCAGTTCGATTGCTGGTTTTTTTCCAATCTGCTGAGCTTTATGACAGTGATTTGACAACTGAAATTACTTTAATGCTAAGATTCAGACAAAAAAAAAAAGCTAAAAACACATTTAATAATCTTATAAATTGCATTATTTTCTTTTCTTTAAAAATAGAATTAAAGTTCTTTGAAATGTATATAGAAGCAAAGGCTCCATCAACACTGTTTACAAGATTAAAAACTGTAAAAGTAGTGTAATCCTCACCCTGAAGCACAGACTGAAAGTTTCCTGGAGATGCAAAAGCACCTCCTGCAGGGTGAAACACAATAAATACGACAGAGAGGAATATTTTTGATCTTTTAAGGCTGTACTCGAGCTTCACCTGGACAAGCTCTGGTCGTACCTGGAGGAAAATCAGAGCAATCATGAATAACGTGTCTCATCTTGCTAGTCTTTTTAGTTAGGAGTTAATCTGCTCTGTCAGGTAAATAATAATCCTTCGTGTTTCACTCACTGTCTGACACAGTCTGGGATCTGCACATGCTCAGTAGGGACGAAGTCAGAAAGCTCCTGAAGCGTGTTGACGAACTGAAGCTTTCTGCTGAACTTTGAGCTAAACAGGTGAAACAGAAAGAGATGAAGGTTTTTGAGTTATTGCAACGATGTAGCTTAAACATCTTATTTTGTCGTGTGTCTGATTACGGCTGAAAGAGTTGAGAAGAAGAAAGAGGAACCAAACCTGATGAAGGGTTTGATGATGGTGACGAGGATTTTGATGTACCAGGTGGGATGGACCACATAAAAACCCTTCAGGTTCTTCCTCAACCTATAAACATAAAATAAAATAAAAATCAGATTTTTGAGTTGATTGTTCTCCAAGCATTTGATTCGCAGTCTAAATAAAAGTATTTTCAATGCAGATTTAAGTCCCTGTCAGAGTAAGCAGACCAGATGATCTTCTAACGAGATAGTGTAGAAGAATGCCATAAGATGTGAATAAAATATATATGTTAATTATACATCACTCAAAGCAGAAATTTAAAGAGAAAATAGACTCAAATCCATGACATGAATTAAAAATAATCAGTTAATATTATTTGTAATTGGGGTCATGTAATTTATCCTCCATTTGTTGGATCTGTTTGGATATTTATTTATTCTTTACTGTGGAGAAAGTACTCCCCCTACTGGACTGTTACTGAAAGAACATCTGAAATGAAGCCCAAGACAAAAAAAAAAAAAGGTGGTTGGTGTGTAACTCTTGAAATATCTGATTCTTATTTTAATCATTTCTAGTTGTTCACATGTTGAATATTGTGTCATTAAATCATTCAGAAACCATTTCCTCCCATATCTCAATAAGGGTTATGATAGTGATGTCCACTTTTACGTGGTCTCGGTCTTTTTAAAAGGCCTTGACGGTCTTTGGTTTCGATACCCTCTGGGTAGGACTGATCATTTGAAAACTTTAGCGTCTAAGCGAAACGATCAGATTTAGATCGTGTTCAGGGCGTTTCCGTGTTGTTCCGTCTCGCCGTTACCTCCGGTCGATGCTGGTGTAGCACTCTTTGAGCCAGCCGATTCCTGGCAGCTTTTCCTTCTGACCTCCGGCACAAAGATAAACTATCACATAGTTTTCTGCCACCATCAGCTCCAGGGTACCGATGACGAACCTGACGGGCAGAAACAGAAACCTAAGAAACACGATCAAAGTCATCAGTTGAAATCGGCCACCTGCTCCGGTTCGGCGTCTGACCTGAAGAGGTTGTCCATCGCGTACTGGTAGTTCTCCAGACTGTTCTCCGGTAGGTAACAGGAGGAAAACACAATGATGTCGTTCTCGTCGTCTCCATAGTAACCTGAGAGATGGCAGGAACCGGTTAAGTTGAAAGCTATAGGTGAGGGTTAGAGTAATGAACCGGCGTGCAGGCGGCGGGTCGAACCTCCGTGTGACAGAACCCTGAGGTAAGGCTCCAGGACGCTCATGTTGACCCTCGATTCCTGAGGAGGGTCACCTGTCGTGAAGCAACGCCACCTGGTGCCTTCGCCGTCCACCGCATCCTCCCTTTCCAAAGCTCCCAGTCCGAACTGGTCGGGCCCTGCTAAAGAACCAGGTCTAGAGCCCGACCTGGATCTTGACCCAGACGTTCTGTGGCGACTGGACGCCACACCAAGTCGCCTCAGGTCGTCTAAAGAAGAAGAAGAAGAAAACAGAGCTGCCCTCACATTGATATGAAAACACATTTCATCTTTCAGACTTTCATGATCACATGTTGTGAAAACAACAAACAATTATAAGTATAACATGAGGAAAAATAATTTCCCCATTTGAAAAATTCTGCATGCAAAAAAAGCTTCACATTTGCCCCATTGAGAAACGCATTACTCACATGTTACAGGATGAAATAGCTTTCACATGTCATTCACATATTAGAAAGCGCATGTGACGAACATTTTCACACGCTTCACCGCATGTTATTATATGCAGCATGATTTACGAATGTAAAACCCATGTTGGAAAAATATTTCACAGGAGGAAGGC